>JACDRQ010000146.1:20414-135432 GCA_013841215.1 Hycleus cichorii | reverse complement strand
ACTTCTGAAACTTATTTTTCAATATACTATTATTAAAGCCGATTTTATAAAATTCGTAAAACTTACAGAATACAAAAAATTAACGCAGTATAAAATTGAAATAGAAAACCTCATCGGTTGTAATTATCACAAACATTTAGTCATTTGAATTCTGAACTAAATTCAAAATCTCTTCAATATTATCGTAAAGTTGGTTTTCTTGTTTCGAATCAGCGGGTACAACATTTGGTTCAATACTTTTAGGTTTAAGGCATTTAATCAAACCAACACCTTCATCATATGAAGCATGTGTTGAATAACACACTTTAAAGAGATTCGATCCCATATCTTGTACTATTTGATTATCATTTAAACTACAATTCGTCCATGACATTGCCGAAATCAATATTTTACGTTTGTATTGAAAATCAATATTAGTACAAATTCTCTTCCACGATTCGCAATTACTATGTATTCGTGTTAGATTAGCATCTCTTGTAACACAATTATCCATCTCAGGTACTCTACTGTAGAAATTATAAGCCTCCTGGTGAACATGTACAGGATAATTTAGAGTTTTATAAATATCGATAAATAAATTCTCATAGCCTAATTTAGCACTTGTAAGTAGATTAATAATATTTCGATCATCCTCTTTTATCCAGTCTTGAATTAAATTACAAATTTCCCTAACACTGTCGTCGCGTGGAGGAAACGTTTTGTAGTCTTTTCGAAAGAAAGTTGTATCCAAATAGATTTTATCAATCGATTTTAATTCGCCCGTATCGTCGTAGAAACCTTTATATTTAAGTATATCATTGGGCCGCATCCGATAATCGCCTGTATATAAAATTGTATGTTGTCTAGTTTCGAATAGAAACATCACAGAACCTGGACAATGTCCCGCTGGTATCAGCGTACAACTAACCATTCGATCCTCATCTATCTTTATTATTGTTGAAGAACCTAACTCCAGTTCTAATAAATGTTTTGAAATATCAGAATCTTGAAACTCTGGATACATATTTCTTAAAATTCCACACGAAACATGAGAAGCATACAAGAACTTATTATTCTCAACTAATTGTTTTATAAATTCCTCTCGATGATAACTACTATATATACCTTGGATATGATCAGTATGACAATGTGATAAAAAATAAACTTTCGATTGATAAGTTTCGCTAGTAAAACGATCCACACAAATGCCCGGTATTTCGGCAATAAAACCACTAAAAGTGCTCATTTCAAATTCGACAAGTTCAAATGACGCGCCAATCGTCGGCCGGAAATCGTCGTTGTTTTTGGCGGTTGTTGTGTTGTGATGTCCTTCGAGTGAAAGAGAGGTTATTTATCGTTAACCTAATTTTTTTGATTGATAAAATTTTAAAAATATCGACAATTATTGAAAGTTCGCTTTGTTTTAATGGAGTTTATCAAAAAAAATCGATTCGATAATGAATAATGTAAGTACTTACGCGATTTTGTGGTTTTTCTTTATTGAAAATGTTGTAGAATTACGCAGATCTAGTTGGCGATACTAGCGACAATTGAGCAGCCATTACTCGAGAATCCGTTTATGAAGGTCGTCGACGCTTCTATGTTCGATAAAGCTTGGTTAGGTTGTCAGTTTTTCCAATTTATTCTCATGTAAGTTGATAATTTCGATTAAAATCCATTAATTTCATTCAATTTCATTAGAATTGATTCGAATTTATTCAATCTATCAACAACAAATCGCACACAAACATTTTATTGTGATGTAATTGCCGTTTTCCTTTCGTCCAATAAAGAGATTTTGATATGTAATGGACGCAATTATAGCCGAATATCCGCGATTTACACGAATTCTCTGTTAATGTCATTTGAAAATTGTTTAATTTCCATTGAATTCGATTCAATTGGAACAATTATCGGTTTGTTTACATTTTTCAAATTTTGTAAACTTTACTAACCTCAATTAATGCATAACCTCACTTGTCAAAAAACCATTTTAACCTCAAATTGTTGCCAAACGGCTTATCCGATTGAAATCCAACAAATTCGAGATTCACCCCGCCTAAATAAACTTGAATTTAAACGATATTGCAACGTACAAACATCCATAATGGGTGTGCAATCATTTCGACAATTTTCCCAAGCGTACGGAAATTTGAAAAATTTACTTTACGAAAAACGATTTAAAACAAATTTTGGATGTTTAAAATTGATCCAGACACAATCACAGATGATATTTCCACCGGATAGTTTTTCTAAATTTTCTCAAATATTGTTTTCCAAAAATCGCCCTTAAAGACTGTCCAAATTGCCTCGATTTCTCGCGATTTTTAAATCAATACACCCCTATTTCTAAATTTTATAAATCCCACCAACCGATAAACGAATATAACGCTTGATTCTCAACGACAATTTATCCCATTATAACTCCTACTTTATATTATTATAAGTTCAATGTTCAGTAGTAATAATCGATAATCTTGTAACATAACGTACAAATTTTCCATAACACTATATAATTGCAAATGTTTAATGATTGCGTAACAATTTTGTGATAATTTATGATCATTTAATTAGCTTTCTGATTGTTTCGTTTTTTGTAGATTTTAAATATGTTTCGGAGACACTGCAATAATGGAAGATAATTTCGCATTAACGTGGGAGGACCCGGCAACAGTTGTACAAAGTGAAGAAGTAATTTGTAGTATTGAAAATGAAATATTACCAAATGAATCGGAAGAATTTACTGGTGTTGTTAGTAATGAACAAACAGCCGATACTACAGTAACAATTGAAGAACATGAAGAATATGAAGAAGAAATGGAAGAGATTGTCAATGATGGCGACGGTGGACTAGAGGAACAAATTGAAGAAGAAGAAGAAGATGATGATGATGAAGAAGTTGTAATTGGTGATGATCAACAAATCGTCCAAGAAGTTGTAGAAACTGTTAATAATGAAACTGAAGTTGTACATCCAGACAATATTGTCTATTTAACTGATGATAATGTTATTGTAATGCAATCGGATGATGTTGTTGCCGATGAAATAATAGAAGAAATACCAATACAAACAAATAATGATACAATTACAACAAATGATAATAATTTCCAACAACATTTTATGGATTGTCAAGTATCCGAAGAGATTGTAACTGAACAATGGGATGAAAGTTGTCCGGAAGAAATTGTTGTTGGTAGTGAAGAGGCTGTTGGCGGTACAGAAGAACAAACAAATGAAGATTTCGATATACCATTACCAACCGATCAAGATGAATATACAGCATCAAGACCGTATCCATGTGATTTTTGTAGTCGTCGTTTTCGTAAAAAAGCCAATTTAATGAATCATATGGTAGCACATCAAACTGATCGTCCACATGGTTGTAATTTATGCGGTGTACGTTATATACGAAAATGTGATTTAATGAATCATTTAAAAATCCATGCTTATGTACCGGAAACTGATGGTATTGAAGAAGAGGAAACACAACAATTTGATGAATCCGATCAAGAGAAACGTAATAGTAGTAGTATTATCAATAATAATAATAATAATAGTAATAAGAAGATACGATCGTTTGGTAAACGCAATAAAAAGAAAATTAAAGACGAATATGATAATTATGAGAATGATGAAACTGGAGCGTCCAGTTCGAAATCTTATAATTATGTTGATGAAGATATGCGTTTAATGGAAGCAATGCAGAATAATGTAAAAAACGATTATAATGAATATACTGAATATATAAGTGAAAATCAAACAGTTGACGTACGTTATCCAATCACCGATCCACGTAAACCATTCGTTTGTCAACATTGTGGCGTTGGTTTTGCTAGAGAGAAAGCATTAGCCTCCCATGCCCGTATACATGGTGGTGATAGTCCATTTGAATGTCAAAAATGTGGTGAAATGTTTTGGGATTTAGCATTAATGCGCGAACATATACGTACAAAACATGCTAGTGATTTTGATGATTTAATCGATGATGATGATGATGATGATAATGATGAAGATGATGATTATTCGGATGATGAAACAAAATATGGTACATTCTATTGTTCAGTTTGTGGTTTATCATTTCATCGACAAGATAATTTGAAACGCCATCAACGTGTCCATATTAAAGAAGAATTTGTTAATGATCATGAATTCGGTCATATTTGTAATGTTTGTGGTGAATCATTCCCGGAAGCTTTAGATTTATTAGCACACGCTGAAGTACATGCACGTACATCGGATCATCGTTGTATGATTTGTGGTGAAATTTGTACCGATGATCAATCGGTGGCTGTACATGTCCAAACGAAACATGGTAAAAATCTACCACCGAATACTTGTATGTTGTGCGGCCGTACATGTAAAGATCGTCGTACATTATTGAAACATTCATGGGAACATTCGAAGGAGAAAAGTTTTGCATGTTCGAAATGTGCAAAAACATTTCATAATAAAGCCCGTTTAAAACGCCATATGTTGTCGCATCGTAATAAAGTTGTATCGTGCGATGTATGCGGTGAAGAATTCCCAGATGGACGTTCATTAATGAACCATCGACATAGTCATAGTAGTTTAACTGGACGACAATTTCCATGTCGGGAATGTGGTAAAACGTTCGGTTCACGTAGTTCCCAACAAATCCATATACGTATCCATACTGGTGAACGGCCATACGGTTGTCGTTTCTGTTGGAAAGCATTCGCCGATGGTGGTACATTAAGGAAACACGAACGTATCCATACTGGTGAAAAACCATACGCTTGTGCTGTATGTCCGCGTGCTTTCAATCAACGTGTCGTTTTACGAGAACATATACGTTCACATCATTCCGGACCAGATCCGAAATATTCACATAGTGTTACACCGTATTGTTGTTCAGTATGTTCGGATATGTTTGCAACATCACAAGATTTAATTGTACATTTAATCCATCATTGTGATATGAATACGGCTATGAAGAGACAACCACAAGTTGGACCAAGAAAATATAAACGTCGACGGAAATTGAAACCGCACGAATTAGAAATGATATCGAATAAAGTTGATGATGAAATCGATGAGGAAGACGAACAACAACAACAACAACAACAATACAATCAACAACAACAATATCAACCCGAACAACAACAACAACAACAACAACAAATCTATACAGATTCGGAGGATGATCGTGAAACACGCCGTAAAACCAACAACAAGAAAACCAAAAAATATTCACCGAAATCAAGTCTAAGTGATTCCTATAATGATTTCTATAATAGTTGTACATCAACTATAGAAAATATAAATTCGATTGTTAATTCGAAAACAACAACACCGTTGAAGACGAAACGTAAAATTAAAAATGAATCAACAACTGGTACAACGGCAACAACTACAACAACACCAATACCGTCACGGCCGAAAATGATACACACGCAAAAGACACGTGTCCCTGTCGAAACCGGTGAAGATGGTAAAGTTAGGCATAAAACGAAAACGTTAATCACACGTACACAACCAACGGAATTGAAATCATCAACAGGTGAACGTATACGGCCACGTACAAAGAATGTGAGTTATCATATATTGAATAATGAGAAATTACCAATTGCCACGTTCCCAGAGGACGATCAAGCCGTTGATAATTTATTAAAAGACGAATTAAGTGTAAATAATGAACAGAATATTACTCATAATAATAATAATGGTGATATTGTGATGGAACAAACTGAACAAACACCAGAGGTAGCATCTGAGCAGATTATTGAAAGCGACAACGGTGCATTCCCAACGAATATCATTAAAGTAACATCGACACCGACTCAATTACATAATCTACGTCCCGGTCGGCATTTAATCGTACCGTATAATAAAGTTCGTATAGTTAAAGGCGGTATGATTGTAACGAAAAGTAAGGAGAAAGAGAAGCGCAATAATGAACCGGAAAATATACTACCGGACGTTGAAACTGATAATAATAATGATGGTGGTAGTGGTGGTGGTGGTAATAATAGAGATTTGGCTAAAATTAAACAGGAAATTGTCGATCCGAGTCCGTTACATGAACTAGCTGAAATATCGATGCAACATGCACAAAATATTTTTAAATGTGAAATGTGTAGTGCCGTTTTCTCAGATCGGGGTAAACTATTAGATCATGTACCGATACATATATGATTGTAAATAATTGACGGACTCGTTTTTCGTTTTTGTCTGATAATATAGAAGAGATATACTTAATTTAATTATGGTTTAAAATTTTTGAAATATCACCCTTATTATTTTCATTTTGTAACAATAATAATAATAATAATATGATATAAATAGTGTCGTAGAATTTGCTAACTTGTTATTTCAATTTTTGTATAATTTTTGAGTTGTTGGAAGATAATGTAAAAGCGACAGGACAGAGAGAATTGTTTGTTGTTTAATTAAAAATTATTACAGAAACGCGAAATACAAGTTGTATTTAAAAAATCTATTTGTAAGGACTTTAGTTAGTGTATATAATTTCTTCGTCTTTTTTTCTGTTCGATTTTCTAGAATTTCAATAAACTACACTACATTATATAGTAGACAGTTGTAAGTTGTATGTTATTTGATGGAAATAAAAATATTTGGTTAGGTATAATCAATATCAATTGATTTATTATAGTGAAACTATAGTAATAACGCCATCTATCGGTATTTATAGTAATTTATCACAATACAAAATTATTTATGATCAGGTACGCGCGTAGTTCAATTGGCAAAAACTCAAGACAAATCCCCGATTCTCGAATCATCAAACTATTGATTATAAGATTGTGATGTTGAATTAATATAACTGAAACTGAACGATGGTTTATCATTGAAGGACACCTGAAAATCACCAAATTATTCCTCAATGTAATTGTTGAATATCTAACGAATACTTGAGCGGTTGAGTTGTAGTTTCGAACGGTGTGGTCTTTGATTCTCGGCTCCAAATACGGCTCCGATAAGACACCCTGGAACATTCATTTCAAACAAAAATATTCAAAGTATACAGGATGAACCAAGAGGGTGGCCTAATATGAGAGTCGTTCAATAAGTCCTTAGAAAATCCAAGAGTTGTATCGAAAATTAATTTTTCCCAGTAAGCAGCACNTGTGAAAAATATCTCGGCAAGATGGGTGCCGCGTTTGCTCACACTCGAGAATAAACGCAATCGTGTGGTCGACTTTAAGGCTGTTTTGGCGCTTTTCCGTCGCAATCCTGAGGAATTTCTGCGACTGTCGATTAAACATGGACACATCACTACACTCCAGAGACAAAAGAACAGCCGAAACAATGGATTTTTGAAAGTGAACCGGCTCCGAAAAAAGCAAAGACGGTGAAATCGGCCGGAAAAGTCTTTTGGGATGCCTGCGGAATCATCTACATCGATTACTTGGTAAAAGGCAAAACGATAACAGGAGAGTATTATGCGTCAGCTGAGTGAAGAAATCAAGGAAAAACGTCCTCATTTGAAACGGAAAAAGATTCTCTTTCATCAAGACAATGCACGGGTGCACAGTTGCGCAGTTGCGATAGCTAAAATTGAGGAATTGAAGTTCGAATTGGTCGACCACCCACCGTATTTACCAGATTTGGCCCCCAGTGACTTTCTTATTTCTCAACTCGAAGCATTGGCTTGGCGGACAAAGGTTTACGTCTAACGAGGAGGTCATTATCCAAACAAATGCATATTTTGAGGAGCTTCCGAAATCCTACTTTTTGGACGGCTTAAAAAATTTAGAAAAATGTATAGAGCTAAAAGGAGATTATGTTGAAAAAAACAAAATCTACCCAAAAAATGTTTTTTCTACTTTTTTTCAAGGACTTATTGAACGATCCTCGTACCTCTAGAAAATAAATAAATCCTGAAGAGTTTGATTAGCCGATTAAACTATGTAGTTTAGGTCGAATTTATCTATAATTCAGTATTTAACTGAAATTTTATTTTAATTTCAAGCATTTTTAAATTAGAATATCTCGATTATTTTCAATGCAACTCTATTTTACTATAATTGGATAAAGGGAAAAATTCCGTATCGAATTCTATTAGAATTCGATTATCTTCGATGATTTTTCAGTTATTGCAAATTTTCAGTTTTCTTCAATTTCCACCACCAGAAAACCTAGAACAACTGTCAGTTCAATCGTTACAATTATAATTTAAATTAACTCAACTAAATGATTTTTTTTTACTAATTGTAAAATAACAGGATTCAATTCAATTAAGATTTGTTAAATTTATGAAAAATTTACCCAAATTAATTGGAAAATTTCCAAAATTAACCCTATTTACAACAAGTCTATGCTTTCTATGCTTTTCTTTATTATACGAATTGTTTAAACATAGACGGCTAGATACTGGATAATTTCAGATAAGGGTAGTAGAACATTTTTGGAAAAAATATTAGAGATAGAGTTCGATACAGAAGTTTTTCTTCCATCCAATTGTAAAAAGAAAAATCTAGTATTTCATTCAAAATAAATAGTTTGAAAATTGCGTGAAATTAAACATTAATTTCATATAAATTCTATGAAATTTGATAGAAAGAACAATATTGATGCCATTAGAATGTCGAATTTCAACGATTCAAACGCCATAATTTCTGAAATATGAATTTTTCAAACAAATGCAAAATAAAAATTCCAAAATAAACCAAAATTGCCGAAAAACCGTCAACACTAGACTGTAATTTCACCAAACAATCAAAAAATGTACCATTTCATTTAAAATACGCCGAAAAAACAGCTTTAAAGCAAATTAATACAACGAATAGGCCATCGTCTAGACTCACCCTGTATAAACAAATTACCTTATTATTAATTTCTGGAAATATAGTACTTAGATTGAAATTCGTCAACGATGTACCAGCATTGTTAATAGACGGTGATATTTCCGGATGTTGTACATTCGACCGACTATTATTATTATTATTACCACCACTATTATTATTGTTTGGTGGTACCGGTGGTAGAGGCGGTGGTAATAACGTACTTGTTGTCAAATCGTTCTGTTTTGTTGAATACAACGGATTTTTACACGGATACAATTGTGGCGTTGGTGTTGTTAGAAATCCAGTATGGAAATCATCTGGCAATATCGGTGAATTAATTGTACCAGGCATTGAAAAGAATGAAAAATCTACAAAACCAGGTAGATTTGTATTCATTTCGTTCTGTTTCTTCCTCTTTTTATTACCGATATTATTAATACTACCATTATTATTTAGATTATTATTAATTGAACAAATATTCTGTTGATTATTACCAAGAATACGAGTCTTATTGTACGATTTATCTTTATTTTGAGCCGATGAAGACGTTGATGTTATTGTTGTAGTAGTCGGTGGGAATAGATTTAAATTATCCGTATAATCGTGTGTGCCCATATCGTGTATGAAACTATTTGTCGATAAATAACTGGAAGTTGTCGTTGGCGGTGGTGGCGGTATAAAACTATTACTACTATAATTATTATTCTGAAAACTACTCGAGAAATTGTGCCCAAATGTTTGCGGATGGTGGTGGTGGTGGTGGTGATGATGGGAATAATTCTGATTCTGTTGTATACCATAATTATTATCTTGTGTTGTTTGTAAATCCACCGATGGAAAATAGGGTAATATCGGATTTTCCGGCAGGAACGGTACTGTTAATTTATTTGTTGTAGTTGTTGATACACTATTTGTGGTTGTTGTTGAATAATTTTGTCGACTCTGCGGTAATTGATGGCTAATTAAAGCTTCAGCTGAGTAATTCTTCGATAGATTCCGATGACTCTTGGTATTATCACAATATAAATCATCCTGTATATTATAATTAATTTGTTTTAATTGATTCTTATTTTGTTCTTTATCTTGCGCTTTATTACCACCACGACTCTTTTGTTGTTGTTGTTGTTGTTTCTTTGAAGACCTATTACCACTATTCCTACGATTCGCAGTCCTTGCCGGTATACTCTCATTTTTATTATGCTCAACCAACTGACTAACCGACAAGAAATTACTTTGATTCTCGTACGTTTTATTATTACCAATTTGTCGCCGGTTATTATCTTTTTTCGAATTAAATTTATGCACCGTATCAGTCTTTGTATCGTTCAAGAAATTCGCAGTTGTTGTTGTTATCGAATTATTCAACGATAAATCCCCAACTAAAGTCGGTAATGTTGTAAAACTGTGTGTTGTCGGTTCGTAAAATTGCGGCAATTTCGTTGGCGACCATGCAAATTGATTATCTTCAATATCATTCTTTTGATGGTGCGGATGATAGTGATGATGATAGTTTAGATTCAAATCTAAATTCTTTTTATTTTCTTGATTGTTGTTGATTAAATTATCCGAATTTTGATTGATTGTACTGAAATATGTTGTTGTTGCTGTTGTTGTTGTAGTTGTTGTAACAAGAGGATTTGCAATATAAAAATCACTATCTTTTGTTAATTGTGGTAAATTATAATCGGGTGTTGTCATCCAATTAACCGGCGGCCGGTCATTTTTATTCTTATTACCAAATTTCTCTTTTACAAATTGTGTTGTTGTCGTTGTTGTTGTTGTCGTTGTTGTTGTACAATAATTTGTATTAAAATTCAAATCATTCTTCCTATAATCCGTATAATTTTCATAATTTAACGAGTAATAATTCCTATTATCAGTTCGGGTAATATTCTTGTAATAATTCTGATTAAAATTATTATCATTATAATTATACGTATTACTATTTGTATAGAGTGGATCTGGATAATTTTTAATTATTGTTGAATATGTTGTAATTTTTGTTGTTGGTGTTGTTAAATCATCAAAATTATTGTAATTATAACTCGATTTATAATTCGTATAATTCTTTTTTGTTGTTGACGTTGTTGGTGTTGTTTTCAATTGACAATCCGCCAAAACTGCCCCATTATTACCACTATTCTCCAACAAATTCACATTTTTATTTGTTGTTAAACTTGTTGAAGTTGTTGTAATTGTTGTTGTACTAGCCGTATTATCGTAATTATAAAAATGATTCGTTGAAAAGAACGATAAATTATCTAAATTCAATAAATTCGGTGTTAAATTATCAGTTTGTGTTGGTTTTGTTGTATCGATTGTACCAATTTGTAATAAATTTGGTGTACCACGTTGACTTTCTACAGTATTATTATCTTCTTCAGTTACTTCAGTTACTTTAACACCAGTTAATGTTGATACTAATGGAAATGCTAATAGGAAAGCGGCTGTTGGTGATGTTGATTCCGGATTTTGACAACCAGATGGTACTTGTAATGTTGCAAATATATCATTTGATAATTCCGAATGGTTCAAATTCAATTCTAAATTTTTTACATCCTGCTGTTGGGTTGTTTTTATCGATATTGTTGTTGTAGCCGCCGTTACTGTTGTTGTAGTTGTTGTAATTGTTGTAACAGGAACTGTTTCTATTGTTGTTGTTGTTGTTGATATTGTAGTAGCTTCATTTACACTTTTTTCTAACATTTCTACTACATTTCTATTATCTGAATTGCCACTAAATTCAACATTATTCTCTTTATTGCCATCAATTGACTCAGTTATTGTATTTTCTGTTATAGTTGTAGAAACAGTTGAATTCTCCTTATCAATTTCGCTAGTTTCAAGTAAATCCTTCGAATTTTCCCGATTTCCAACTGAATTGTCCTGACTTTTAGTTTCTTCAACAATATCGTTAACAACCTTTGGATTATTTTCCGATTTCTCATTAGAATCGCCGTTTTTATTTCCATCATCACTAATTTTAGTCTTTTTACAATTATCTTTATCGATATCAACCGATTTACGTTTCTCACCACTCTCAATCGATTTCTCCAATTTCTTCTTATCGTTTTTAATCGTTTTATTATCAGTTTTCTTCAAAATCACCTCATTATTACTATAACGCGATGTTAACGCCGGTATCGGTACTTTATTAGCTTGTATTGTACGAGTTAAACAATATTTCGGTTTAATACGAGTTAATGTTTTTGTTGGTTTTGTTGTTTCTATACATTTCGATTGATTTGTTGTAATTTTCGGTAATAAAATCACTGTTGGATTTGATTGTGTTGGTGGTGGCGGTGGTGGTAATACTGGTACTATAGTACCATTTGCTAGAATTAACGTACCTGGCCCTAAAGTTGATGTCTGTACTGGTGTTACAGTTTTATTATTAGAATTCTTTATATTTGTCGATACTAGAGGTGTGGTTAATAAATTCGAATTTGTCAGCACTAAAATAACGCTAAATTATAAATAAATTTGAGACGAATTTAACGTAAATTACCGGTTGAGGTGTTTGCTAATATACCATTGGATGGGGCGTTTGTGATAACATAACAAGGTTGCGTTACTGTTGGTTGTTTCGATAGAACAATAACACAATTCGGTTTTGTTTGATTATCGAATTTCTTCTTTTTCGTTGTCTTCAATTTCTTATTTTCTGTTCTATTTACAATAACTTTACGATGTTTCGGTGTACCATTATTAGTTTTATTTTTATTCGCAATTTTCTTCAATTTATTCCCGTTATTCTCCTCTAAAAATACCCCATTATTATTAATGAATTATTTTTAAAAACCACATTAATTACTACTGTTTTCTTGTTCTTTATCTTGTAGAATTTTAACTTGTTCGGGTGTAAATCGATTCGACCAATACAAATGACTGCGGAATTTCTTAACAATACCACAACCGACCGGTATGGTGATTTTCGCGTCACGTAACAAACAACACAATTGTTCATTTTTGCTCAACAATTTCCTTAGGCGTTCTTGCAATTTTCGTATTTCATCATTTCGAATTGTTTTCGTTTTCTCTGCGCTATTGTCGCACGTTAATTCTTTGATTTTCTCCTGAAGTTCCTCGATCAATTTGCACGCATTTCGCAATATATCAAGCTTACTGGTATTCACCGACGGGTCGTAACAAGGCAGCAATTTACATAATTGTTGGAAGGCTTCGTTTAAACGATTTCTGCGCTCTTTCTCCCATTCGCGGCATTTACTAAAATTAAATTGATAAAAATGAGGGCAAAATCATATAAAAACAAACAAATTCACCTTGATTCTCTCGGCATTATTTTATTTAAAAATAAACCATTTAATCATTTGGAATCTATTTATCGAAAACAATGAGGTATCTAGAGTGTGCATCCTGTCCAAAAACGTGTCCACGTATTGTGGCAGACATCTTGGATATGTCGATATGTTGGTCTCGTTTCAACTGGAACGACCCTTACATATCGCCTTCCTTTTCTCAAGCTTTGGTCGACCAAAGATTGAGAAAAGGAGGTCCCTATTGAACAACACACTCATAAGTTAGAAAGAGTGAGGAATAACTGTCAAAATTTCCGCATATGATGACCAAATTGGTCTTATACAAGTATAGGGGATAAGCACTCTAGGTAGCTCATTGATCGAAAAAAATCACATAACCTCAAAGGTTTGACAACTGCAATCTCACACTAATTGTAGCTCAATGAACATAAAGCAAATTTTTTACCATAATAAAGTAATAATAATCATCAATTAATTGAATTTAAATTACAAACAATGTTTCAAACTAGAGAAAATATTAACTGTGGTGTTAATTTTAGGAGTAATTGTAAATTTGATAATGTAGCCTAATTATCATAAATGTCAATCCCAATTTTTATACAAGGTTGCCAATTTTTTAATTATTTATATTTGAAAATATCGGTGATAGTAATTTTAAAAAAACATACACAGAAATTGTGATTGTAGTCCTAAATATTATTCTTCAATCAGTTCGCGCTTAATGTGTCGATTTTAATTGTTATTTTAAAAATAGATTGAATTTGAATAAATCTGGCAATGTTGCTGTACTTACTATAGTATGTGACAGTTATATACTCAGTTGACTAGATTTTAGTACCAAATTTTTAAATTTTCTATTTTTTTAATTAAATTAAAGGGATGTAGAATTAATTATGATTTATCAGAAACAGAAAGGATACCGTTTATCGATATGGCATCTATTTCCCGTGCTGTTCTCTTTAATGTTCTTAGTAACAGTTTTTCTAACCTTCAAACTACTTACAAATGGTAATTATATTATTAATTAACGCTTTAATTATTATGTTAATTACGATTTTAGACCATTGTAACTGTTCGAAAAAGGAGACAGTCATACAGTATGTAACAAGACCGAAACGTTTGATCGGTAAAGATTATGAATCCGGACATAAATTGGCGGTTCTTGTGCCGTATCGGAATCGTTTCGAGGAATTATTAGAATTCGCCCCATATCTTCACAATTTTCTCAACGAACAGAAAATCAACCACGACATATTTATATTGAATCAGATCGATAATTATCGTTTCAATCGCGCCTCATTGATCAATGTTGGTTATTTGGAAACGAAATCGAATTACGATTACATAGCCATGCACGATGTCGATCTATTACCGTTAAACAAGAATCTGAGTTACAAATATCCAAAACAACCGCTACATCTAGCCGCACCCGAATTACACCCGAAATACCACTACAATAAATTCATCGGCGGTATTCTATTGATAAATCGTGAACATTTCGCCCTTGTAGACGGTCTATCGAACAATTACTGGGGTTGGGGACTGGAAGACGATGAATTCTACGTGCGATTGAAGGATTCTAATTTGGTTATTACACGACCGATTAATATATCGACAGGAATAAATGATACTTTTAAGTATTGCCGGGTTCAATTGTGATTTGTTTCTAGATTTGATATTTTGTGATTGTAGACATATTCATGGTAAAGATAGGAAACGTGACACTGTTAAATGCTATAATCAAAGGGAGATTACAAGGAAACGTGATCGTCAAACTGGTCTACATAGTCTTAAATATAATATTGTTAATTATAAATCGATGACTATAGGTGGTGCACCCTTGACTGTTATTAATATCGAATTGATTTGTGATCGGACTAGGACACCATGGTGTGATTGTAGTATTGATAAGAAAATAAAATAAGTGTCGATGGATAATCGCTGTGATAAAACCGAATTGGTGTAGTTGTAATAAGAACCACTGCCCGATAAGTTTTATAAATTACGATTTTAGTGCAATTCTCGAACAACACGTCGGAGATTATTACATTTATTTAAATAATAGTAAAAAATAACAATAACAATACAAATATTGAGAACATAAACATATAGTTCATCTATACAGCCCTGTAATTTCACAATAAGTACAATAAATCTCAAAAATTTCTAATTAATCTAACAGCAGGAATGTGCGAATTTTTGAGACTTACTTTGACAATTTCGTTGGGACTCGAGCAATATCCCAAAATTTTACGGTAGACTTACAACTATTATAGAAGGCATGCAGGTCGAACTAGAGATGCCTGGAACAAAACAAAAATTAAACCATGCTAAAACACCAAAAACATGCTTCAATTTGGGGGGTTTTTTCAATAAAAAAAAAGTTGATCAAACATGCATTCTAGACAATCGTTTCTACATCACTAATAACTTCAATACCATGTTTTGTAAAGATAAATTTAATCAGTTTCTCATCGCAACTTTTACATTCTTTTAACGACAATTTCGTTTTATCATTCCGTTGGTTTTGTGTTTTATTATTGGTGGTATCATCAGTGAAATTGGCACAACTTTTTGAATGTTTGATAAACGATTTGTCGTTATTCTTACATACCTCTTTTTTACTATTATTCTGATTATTGTTAACATTTTTTGTTGATTCATTCAGAATCTTATGTTCACCATTATCATCCATTATAATTTTTACAGCTTGTCCTGGATGGCGTGCTGTTACACCTGATGTTGTTGTATTTAAAAGATTCGTTTTCTGTACGGCATTATCAACTGTATCAATTGATAATTTATTATTATTATTATTATTATTTTTATTGAATAGTGCATTGTTACAAATTATCATGCAATTTGTTGGACTTGGTGATTCCATCGTAACATCCGATGGTGATGGTGTTAAAAAATTTGAATTAAATTCAGATGGACTTAAATAATACTTACTAAATATCCAGTTGCATTAAAATATATCGTTATTAATTTTTAAAAAATATCAACAATTGTATCAATTTTAAAGAAAAATCGATTTTTTTACAGGATAAACCAAGAGAATGGCCTATTAAAAGTATAAGAATTTATAATCGACAAAGTTCTGAAATTAGAAACTGTCACTATATATTTAAGTACAGTCCAGCGTTAAGTTTTTCAGGAATTTTGAATTTTGTTTGAAAAGTTTATATTTTAAAAACTATTGCCTTTGAATAATTGAAATTTGAAATTTTAGTACTACCAATTTTTACTTTCTATCAAATTTTATTGAATTCAATTCAGCGTTTAGTTGAAATGAATTTTTATTTCTTTTATTTAAAATTTTCCATTTTCATCAATCTTCTCCTTTCGTTGTAAGTGTCGAAAATCTAGTCGCCCAAGCACTCAATAATTCGTCTAAAAAAAGTGCATAGAAGGCTTAGCCAAATGACATTAACTGTCACATTTCAGGTTAACTGTGATTATTTTATATGCTTTTTTTCAGTAAATTCAGCAAATTTCACATGAAAACGGACTCCCATTAATATTGGTTTGATTAATTTTTCATTAACAAAATCTAAAAATCTTTAATTATTTACGTGTTAGTTGTGACAATTGAATTGAAAGTTGTTTTGCTATGCCTTCTATGTTTTTGTACTTTCTTTCAGGTGGAAAATTATCTTCAATAGAAAATCTGAAATAACTTAAAAATTATCAGATTGAAGTATAGGGAACACTAATATAAGTCGATACAGAATTTTTGTCTCTATCCAATCGAATAAAGAGACAGTGCGTTCCATTTAAAATAAGAAAGATATAGTTTGAAAAGTGCCTACAATTGAATGCTGAAAGATTTTTCAATTCTATTAAATTTAGTCTAAATTATGTAGTTTGAACTATTTGCCTTTTAAATGTAAATCGTCTAGTAGCATTAGTTTCAATTATATCAATTTTTCAAATACTGGCGGTTGGATAAAAGAACGAAAATCTTTTCACCAATTCGTATACTTTCAAAAGGCCATACTCTTAACTCAGCCTGTATACAACGGAAATACTTACGTTGCTTTCGATCCATACAAACAATTCCTATGAATATAATCAATAACTTTATCCGGTAGTAGATATTTTACAGATTCAGATCGTCTTAAAGCTTTCCGTATCTTTGTTGAACTAACTTCATTGCTTATCCATTCGGTTACAATAACAATATGTGACTGGAATTTAATAATTTAATAATAAATCATAAATGTCTCGTAGGTTTACCATATATTTGGTGAGAATATCAGAATTGTAAATAAATTCTAACGGATTCGAATTGGATCGTGTAACAACAATTAATCCATGTTCGCCAATTATAGCTTCAATCTGTAAATTAATTTTAAATTAATTAAAATCGAATTTTGACTGTAAAATTGGTTTACGTCGTCATCATGCCATAGACCCGGCGTACCGAAAGATTCCAATAAATCACCACCACACAATAATTTGATTTGTACAGGTCCTGAAATACTGTTGATCACATTATTTGGTAGCCAATCAATTATATCATCGTTGATTTTATCGTAATTATTCTCGTCAGAATGGTGCAAGATTGCGTTGACTTGATTCTAAAATCGTTTCAATTACTAACCCTATAAATATATAATTTGATTAATTTACTTGATGATATTGTAAAACGTGTCTAGTACGACTCCAAGTCTCCTGTCTACATTCCCATTCCGATAAACGTATCCAATCCGAGGCTTGTAAGGCCAATTTCAACATATTGATACGATGCGTTGACGATTCTAGATCTTTTTTGCCGTAAGCATCATGTACTGGTGATATTAAACCACCGATCACTCTATATTGGCCCATACGGTGTAAATAATCACGTGCCACTTCTACAATTCATTCACGATATTAAATCGATTCCGATGATTCATTCAATTCATTTTAATTGATTTAATCAATCTTACCGAATAATCGCAAGTGCATATTGGTGATTGGATTGAATGAACCGCAAGCCAATAAAATTACATTGGTCGGTGGCATTTTCTGTGTTCTTGTTTGGAGTATTTTGACGAAAATTTAGCGTAAAAAAACCTTTTTGACAACACCTGGAAGTTGGGTTATGGTTGAAAACTGTCTGCGCATGACATAACCTATAAATTTGGGATGCATTCGAAAATTGAATCTAAGATTGAACAATTTCAATTTATACAAACTTTACAAATTCAATTAATTACAGTACTCGAATATTCACCATTATGTCGAGATAATGTTTTTGTTCGATATATTTTGTATTTCCGGCTTTTTTGTAAATTAATAGAGCTACGAATAGATGTTTATACGTTGAGATATCGACTACTAGATGGCGGTATTGATTATTGATAAAACAGCTGCTATTAGCTGCTAATTTTGTTAGCAGGCACGAACAATTCCGAGTTTCAAAATTAACCGATTCTGCGTCGACGACCCGATACGACAATTGTTTAAACAATAGACAATCGCGTTTCCATGGTAATTAGTAAACGAAACCTTTATTAGCTGCAGTTGCTGTGATTTTATCTGAAATGATTGATCATAATTGAAGTTAAATTGCACATTTGTACAAAAATACAAATTAAATCTAATGAGGCTTTATTTGTAGGTCCTGAGCCATTATATGGGTTAACAAAAGCACGGAAAAGAGCTTCTTGATCTTACTAGAAACGAATTAAGACTCCTAACTGGACATTGCTCTGTTAGATATCACTTTAGTTAGCAGTGAACGGTGTAGATTCTGTGAATTGGATGATGAAACCTGCTAGCACCTCGGCAGCACAACTTTGCCACCTGCTGGGGTACGGAAAAGGTTTCCCAGGGAGATAATTGACTTCACAAAGAAGTTATCCCTAGGTAGATGATACTGGTCGCATTTCCAGCTGTAAGTAGTCGATCGACCCAATTAACTGACTGGCCGGATATTAACAGAATTTTAAATAAATTGGAAAAATGCAGCAATTTATTCAATTTTATATACAAAAATACTATACAACTTTATAAATTTAAATAAAATCATTACGCTCAATATATACAAAAGTTGATAAGAAAACGATAGTAATAAAATTGATCTGATTTTTCATATATGCAAAAACGAATTTTTGTAAAAAGAGAGCGAGAGAGCTTTTAAATTCTAAAATTTCCCTAAAATTCACTAAATTTGGCTAGAAATCTCCCAATATCTCTTTTATGAAAAACAGTACAGATCATCCGCATTGAGATATAGAAGCGTCAACTTTCTTTGTTTTGTTTTTTTTTTTACTTCAGTTTAATGCTAGAATAATTTAAAATAAGTACGGAGATGTGTGTGTGCAAAATTCAACAATATACAAAAGCTTAAGCTTTAAAATTTCCATTTTATCGATTTATTTTTTTGAAAAAATTTGTCTCAACAATTGAATTCAATACGAATTTCAGGCACTAATGGTTTACTAAAATAAACAACAAATCAAGTAAAGATAATAAGCTGATAATGGTCCCAGTAGCTGAAATTTTTCTTCAATATTTCACCCCTGAGATAAAATTTTCGATAAATAATTTGTGTCCGTTCCTTTTCTTTTTTTTTGGTAACAATAAACATTATAACTAATAAATTAACTATACAAATAGAATAATAGAAATTCAAGAAAACAAAAATGAAACCTTTTTGTACCCATTGTAGAAATTAACGTGTTCTTTGTTCTACTTAGAAACAAACCAAAGAGCAAAAAGGAAATTCTAGTTAATTAATTTTCTTTGTGCCATTTTGTATAGTAGATTGTGTTAGAACAAAACCTTTTGTGCTACCGTTCGAATAACAAGCTTTATACGAATCGGTATATTCGCTTTTAATGTAAGTGTTATTAAGTGTACCATTACTATCCGATTTTTTCACTGTACCATTTTGTTGTTTTTCATCCTCAAGTACGGGCTAAAATACAAATAAATTTAATTAATTTAAAAAAATAAATGAATTCTAATCAAAGATAGTTACCATGCAGGCACCAGTATTGCTATTCTTCTTGGCATTCGTGTATTTAACTTTATAGAAATCGGAAAATAGGAATAAGAATAGAACACCATGGAGACCAATCCAGACCATGAAACTCTTTGGATAATTGCAATCGGTAAATAATAATTGGAATTGGTGAGCAAAAATTAACACGAATTGCACCTGGAATTTCATTAAAAAATTAAATCAATATACAGAGTGAACCAAGTGGTTAGCCTATTAGACGTTTAAAGAGTTCTAATTTAAATTTGGTTTTTCCACCTGAACTACACCTGGAAAATATCTATCAACCCCTGGTGTATAGGGTAGTGCACCCTATTTTCTTATTTTAAATGGAATGGATATTTTTTATTGCATATTTAGATTCTATGGTAAAAATCAAATGGACTTTGATAACATCACAAATGGTCTGGCGTTTATAGTTTTTCAGGAATTTCGACTTTTTCTGAAAATTTTGAATTGGTAGTGTTTGATTAAAAAATTCATATATTTGTAGATATTGTTGATAGATAATCCAAATTTGAAACTCAAATAGTTTAAACTATGTACTTTACGCTAGATTTTTCAGAAATCAATTATCTTTCAGCATTTAGTCGAAATGAATTTTTCTTCCAGCCAATTTTCAGAACGCAATATTTTTCTTATTTTAAATGGAATGGTATATTTTTCTTTACACAGTTGGATAGAGAAAAAAATTCTGCATCGAACTGTATTAGCATTCTCTATATCTATCGCTGATAGTTTTTCAGTTATTTAAGATTTTAGATTTTTTATATTTTTCTCCCCAGTCTGAAATTGACTAATATCTAGTTGTCTATGACTTAATAATTCGCCTATAAAGAAATGCATAGGAGGCTTAGCAAAATGACATTAACACATTTGAGGTTAATTGTGATTATTTTGTATGTTTTTTCAGCGATTTCTGCGAATTTTACATGAAAATGAAATCCAATTAATTTTAATTTAATTATTTGTCAACTTCTTCTATGATTTTTTAATTGAAAAATCTAAAAATAATTAATTATTTTGAGGTTAATTGTGACAGAAGATTGTTTCTCCAAGCCTACTATGTTTTAGTATTTCGTTTCAGGGGGTAAGTGATTAGAAATCGAAAATCTTGAATAACTGAAAAATTATCAAGAATAGGCATAGGAAATGCTAATATGATTCGATGCAGCATTTTTTTTTTCTATCTAGCAGTGGAAAGAAAAATATACCATTCTATTTAAATTAAGAAAGTTAGGGCGCTTTGAAATTTGGCTGTAAGAAAAACTGATTTCAGCTAAACGCTGAAAGATAATTTAACTCAATAAAATTTATCGTAAAGTGCATAGTTTGGACTATTTGATTTCTAAATTTGGATTGTCTAGCAATAATACTTTCCGGGATATGAATTTTTTAATAAAACTACAAATTCAAAATTTTCAGAAAAAGTCAAAATTCCTGAAAAACTATTAACAGTAGACCATAGATCATGTTATCAAAGGCCAGTTCATTTTATCGTAGAATCTAAATAAGGAATAAAACAAATACCATTCCATTTAAAATAAGAAAGTTGGGTACACTACCCTATACACCGGGGGTTGATAGAACAACGAAAATATTTTCCAGATGTTGTTCAGGTGGTAAAACGGAAATAGAAATATCATTTTTTTTTAATTTTAACGAAATTGAAGGGCAAAATGAATTAACAGTAAAATTTGAAAGTTTCGTCAAATTTCCGGAAAACTAACAGGTTTACCGGACAATTTCTGAGAAATTTGAAAGGCCCTTCCAATTTGCTGTACACTATGAGAAAATCATTGAAAAATTGAGTATATTGGCCAAATAATAGAAGAAAATATGGGAAAAAAGCAGAACATACTTCATGACTGTCTTCTGTAATTTAGAATTTAGATAAAAATTAAAAATAAATAATAAAAATATTAAAAAATAAAAGATAAAATTGAATTAATAAATCCCACATTTTGGGGAATAATCGATTCTTGGTTTTCAAAAATAATTTAGAATTTGATCGGAATTTTTCAGAATAAAATTACAATTAGATACTTCTTGGAATTCTCTTTCTAACAATTCTAACACTTTATTCGTTGTAATAAATCATGAAATAAAAGCGATATCGATTATCAAAAATTGGCCTCTTTAGACGTCATATCGAAAAATATAAATTCTCAACTAAATTGAACTACATGGTTCAAATTTTGCTTAAATGTAAGCAAAATTTAACCATGTAGTTCATCAAAAAGAACGCTCATTAGACAAAATATGGCTGTTTAAAAACAAGCTAAATAGGAGCAATTTTGAGTAATTCTGAGTACGTGTAACTAATTTTTGAGAATTGCAATATCATTAACGATCTGTTTTTGAGTAACTTCTCGACAAGCTGTAAGGTTCAAGTTTTGCTCAAATATTTTCGAAATTCCTCATCGAATAATAAGTGTAACAGGCTGTATATTTGTTTCAAAAAGTACGGAAATTTTGCGAAAATTCGATATTTACAGAACCAAAAAACGCAACATTTCTAATACATTTTTGAATAATTACCATTTGGAAAGTTGTTAAATATTTCTTCCACCAGATATATTTCTGATATTGAGGCCCCATCGCTGCTACCATATAATAGAAATACATCACAATATGAACAAATGTATTGAGCAATGCAAAGAACGTACTATGACCACCTAGAATGGGGAACAATTTCGTTTAATTCGATTTTGAATTTTGACAATTCTTAACACAAACCTGGTGCAAATTTCAATCCCATCCATACAGAAAACGGCATACAACCATGATGGATAACATGCAATGTTGATACATGACTATTTTTCTTACGCAAAATGAAAAATAGTGTATCGAAGAATTCGGTGAATTTCGAGAAATAATACCACCAACACGTTCGAGCCATCTAAACAAATCAAATTTAAAATCAAATTGATCGATTAACAACAACAAGAAAAAATACCCTCAATGCCATTGGACTATTGGAATAATCAACAGGTTGACATCTAAAACTGTAACTACCCCACCAGCCACTCATTAAGTACTGGAACAAAACCACAGATCAGATTTAATCAAATTCAAATTAAATTAATTACCTCGTAAAATATCCATGCACTGAAAATTGTTTGTAGAAAATTATAAACAATCAATACATTCCTTAAATTGAATGGTTTTCGATTTTCCATTAATTTCGGGCCTAATACAGTGGAAAAGTACGCGTAAAATAAACAAATAGACAATGTAGGAAATGGGCTAGACATCATTACCCAATCGTTAACACGAGGATCTGGAAAATTACAAGAAAATTTCAATAAAATCAATGACAATTAAATTTAATTGAAAACAATAGTGATAACAACAGTACAAAAACTACAAAAATTATATAAAGCATTATAGACAAGTTCAATGACGTATTTTACATATTGATTTTTGGTTTTTTTCTGTAGTTTTCGATTGTATGTTAAATTCTTCGTTTGAATGAATCCGAAATTAGATCATCGGCTAAATATACACCACCTACAAATTGTTTATTGTTGATAATATTTAAACAAGGCCGTTTTCGTTCGTGTTCTATCTAAATATTTAAATTGCTTCAATTTTATTATCATCGGTGCAAATAAAATGGATTTGTTCAACTTCAATATTATATAAGTTGAAAATCAATTGAACAATAATTAGGCAAACACATGTGAAATTTCTTTAAAGTGATAATTTTGTAATTGCCAAATAACATAATATACAGAGTGAACCAAGTGGTTGGTCTATTAGAAATATAGGAAGTTTTAATTGATGAAAATTTCTGAAATTTGGTATGCCCGTATTTTTCCACCTGAACTACATCTGGACAATATTTTCGTTGTTCTATCAACCCCCGGTGTAAGCGGTAGTGCACCCTACTTTCTTATTTTAAATGGAATGGTATNATATGTCATGTTATCAAAGTCCATTTGATTTTTACCATAGAATCTAAATATGCAATAAAAAATACACAATTCTATTTAAAATAAGAAAGTAGGGTGCACTACCCTATACACCAGGGGTTGATAGAAGAACGACAATATTTTCCAGGTGTAGTTCAGGTGGAAAAACGGGTGAATACCAAATTTCAATTAGAACTCTTTAATAGGCTCACTCTGTATAACAAATCTGTTTCTTTTCGATTATTTATATGTTGTCGTCAATTATTGTGGAAATTTTTTACCTTCCAACTGGCAACAAATACCAATTAAAATCGATGGAAAAAATTGTATACAGGCTGTATTTTGCCGTAATTATCATCGTTATTATCATTATACAAAATTGTACAAACAATTTTTTTAATATTTGAGAATATAAAGAGTAAAACTATCGAAATTTCTACAATTTCTACAATTTTCAATCAATTAAAATTACATTACATTGATTTTGTCTTCTAAATTAGACAACGAACATTTCGTATGAATAAATATTAAATTTCAGGACGTACGAGACTTTTACTGTTAGTTCCTGTTCACATACCAACACGTTTCCTGTCCACTATTGTCTTCCTCTAATTAATTAAATAATTAATTTCTAATCGTATTATTAAAAAAAATTGTTTAATTCTGTCGAAAATTCATAACCATGACCTTAACGAAACTCAAGGCTAGAATTTATCTTCAAATCAATATTCGTTTATTATTTAATCCATGATAATAATATCGATAGAAATGTGTGATTCATTAAATAAATCACTCGAAAGGCCGGTTCGTCATACAATTAAACCATAAATACTATTGTTTGTATTTATAAACTATTACAAAATTAAAATTTTGCTGATAATGTAAATAAAATTGATAAATATTAATAAAAAATTATGCCACTCAAACAAAATAAATAATAATTGTTGGAATTGTGTCACGAACTTATCCTATATTTGATTTATTTATGTTTTAATTTTTCGTAAAATGATTATATAATTCGACTTGTGGTTTATTTTTTCTATATCTATATGAATTAATTGTGTAATATTCGAAAGAAATTGATGATTATATAATTGAAGCGCTTTATAATTTAAAATTTGATAGCCTTTAATTTATAGATTTTTCAAAATTTAGAAAGCCTGACGCTTATTGTCATTATTATTATTACACTTTTTTCTCAAAAAAAAAAAAACAATTGTACTTTCTCTAATATTATTTTAATTCTTGTATATTAGACTAATATTAGTTTTAAATTCCACAAATTTCAATGAAACCAACTCGATGATCATTAAATGATTCAACAGTGTGTCAATATTACATAAACGGTCACAGATAAAAGTGAAAGATGACCAACTGGGAGAGAAAAATTACCCAAAAAGAAAGTTATTCACAATTGCAACGTCATTTGTGACCGAATTTATTCGTTTTGTTATTCTCTAAATAGAAAAAATCATTTTATATAACAACGAATATTCCGGTAGGTCTAATAATTGTGAATTTGAAAGTGAATAAATGTAGCATAAATGCTTTTATAATGATCGGCTTTAAAGCTATTAGATAATTTCTAAATTAACAATATTAAAAACACGCTAGAAAAGGGTGCAGAATACTCACCACTTTTGTTAATTAAAATATCTTTATATTTATCCACAACACTGGTGACAAGATGGGCCATTTTGTATTTGTCTGAAATAAATAAAGAAAATTCATAGAAACATAAATACTGTAAAATCAATATTGTTACATTTTAATTATTGACAGAACAAAAATCAATGGAATCCTTCTAAATATTCCCCGTTTTTTTCCAATTTTATTTTCATTTTTCCAATTTGAATAAGGTCGAACAGATTTAAAAAAAATTTACTATTTCCGGTTTACATTGAAAAAAATTTCCTGAATTTATAATCAATAATCGTATAATTAACAAAAAAATTGCGCTTTGTTTTCAAATCGCAAAACAGGCGCAATTTCGATGGGATACACTGTAGATTATTGGAAAATGGGTCAAATTTCCAGACGATCACGATTTTACAATCGATTTCATTGTTGATTTATTAAACGAAAATAAATTATACATAGAGTGAGCCAATTAGATGTTTAAAGAGTTCTAATTGAAATTTGGTATGCACCCGTTTTTCCACCTGAACTACACCNAGTTTGAACTATTTGATTGCCAAATTTGGATTGTCTAGCAATAATACTTTCCGAGATATGATTTTTTTAATAAAACTACAAATTCAAAATTTTCAGAAAAAGTCAAAATTCCTGAAAAACTATTAACATTAGACCAGAGGTCATGTTATCAAAGGCCAGTTCATTTTTATCGTAGAATCTAAATATGGAATAAAACAAATACCATTCCATTTAAAATAAGAAAGTAGGGTGCACTACCCCATACACCAGGGGTTGATAGAACAACGAAAATATTTTCCAAATGTAGTTCAGGTGGTAAAACGGGCACATACCCAATTCCAGAAACTTTCATCAATTAGAACTTATACTTCTAATAGGCCAACCACTCGGCTCACTCTGTATAAAAAAAATTTACTCAAATAGATTTGTGTAAAGAACAGGTTAGTTGGTCATTTTAGTTATGAATGGTGAACACGTCCGAATCGAATATATAGAATGAAAGTTTTCATAGTTACAATTTTGGAAATTTTCTTTTTTATAGAAAGAAGAAAAACTTCAAATTTATATAACAAACAGTGAAATTCTACAGGAAGACAATTGTTTCCTGTATTTCACACATCAATACTTCCCTTTTTTCTACAATTTTTTTTAATATAAAAAAAGCGAAACAATCGAATTATGTGCGTGTTACAAAACTGACTTATCGTTCCCTTCAATGCGGTCATTTTCAACCCTTAATTATTGATAAGCAAGTTCAATATACGCAGAATTACCACCTGTTTCAATTTCTTTGTTGTAATATTGCGAATTGTAATAGTTTTGTATTTAAATTATCTGTTTTTATTTAAATTAACAACAAACAATAGTGGTGATGTTTTGATGAATGTTAAAACTAATTGAAAATTTCTATTCTTTGAGTTGCTTTAATTATTTTTATTAATAAAATGATTGAATTTGGCTTCTATCAATTTACCCAACGGAGTAATAAAAATTGGAAATAATTGGTCGAATTTCATAGGTCGAAGTATATTTCACAAAACTACTAATTGAATAGGTAATTAAGCAATTAATATTAGAATAAAATAGTCGAAAATTTATTATTTTTTGTCGTTATTTTCAGATATTAGTATTTTATTAAATTTAAACCTTTGTGTTTTGATAATGGGCTTAATTTTTCAATTACAGCCACCTGGTGAAAATCGTCACAATTTCCTCAATCAAATCGCAACGGGGGTTGATTATTCTTCTGACCTAATTGCAACAACATCCCTTTATAATGTTATGTAGGTTAATTAGAAAGACACGTTTTTAGGGGCGAAATACAAGGGCGAGGCGAGGTGTTTTACCTTATTTTTGCACCAATCAATAAGGGACTGTTGAATACACACAAGTACACATGCACCAAATTCGTTGAAAATTTCGTTAATTCTCAACGTTCAACGATCGATCCAACAAATAAAACTTAAAAATTTTACAATTCCAACCACGAATTCCTATACCGATTTTACAAGAGCCAACTATCGATTTTACACAAAACTGCTAATTTAAAACCGGAACGGTGTGTACGCGTGTGTTTCACTTGAAATACGAACACACCGTTTTAACAAACAACGGAAATTCGTCGAAATGAACTTCTCATCGGTGGAAATTCAAATGGAATAAGGCGTGCCGAAATCAGATATCGCCTTATCTAGAGCCGGCTAGCTGCTCTTATCCACCACACTCGCTCAACACACACACACATGCAAAAAAATACGTTCACTCGTTTACTAACCTATCTCTATCTCACTCGGACTCGTCGAGTGGGAGTTGGAATTGTGGAATAGTAGCGGTATGATAATGCCGATGACGATAACAATGACGTTTGTCTGGGATTTCTCAAAGTAGGCGGTTTCTTCACTTGTCATTAAAAACAAATAAACTGGTAGCGACCTCTAGCGGTTTCAATAGATGGTAATAAAATTAAGCGCCGTTCATATGGGAGCGTTTTTCTATTTGTAGCAATCAAATTATAAATTATCTAATTTTAATAATACAAGAATTCGTTTTTAATTACGGTTAATTGAAAATGGATTACAAGCCTTACCATTGATATTGTATTAAATAAGAAAAGAAAAACAACCCTAACAAATAGAGATCGAAGTATCAATTTCGTCATTATAACCTTGACATCTGTAATTTAGTAAAATGTTGAGAAATTTAGCAACCCTTGATGGCTTCCCACCATCTTGTTCGTTTTAAGTCTTACCAACTGTTAAGGTACTAAAATCTAGCAGGTCTGGGCTGGTTAGTACGAACAAAGCTACGACGCTACGAAATCAAAACCGAAATGAAATACCATTGTAAATTATGTGCGCACGTTTGAATTTCATTATTATTTATGATGTAAATTTAATTAAAACTATCGAGAAATTAAAAAAAAAATGTTTGCTTGGACTTGTGTTTTTCTTGTTTGTTTTTGTTTTCTTTTGTTAAACAATGTTAACATTTAATCGCGTAAAAAATTCCAATTTTATTTTTAGTTATTTGTTTACTTTTGGAAATTTTCACATTTTTTCCCGACTATCTAAAAAAAATTTCGGTTGTTATTGTTTATAACCTAGAATTACGCAATAAACAGTACAGTCGCGCCATAAAAATTCCAACTGTCAAAACTTACCAGTGACGTAATTGGTCGAATATACAAATAATTTCCAATTTACTCGTAATATTAACTATAAAAATGTTTTCCATGCAATAAAATTAGTAAATTAATTAAAATTATCGATAATTGATAAATTTGTGCGTAATATTTCATTTATTTTTGTGTATAAATCATGTGTTGATTAACCTAAACGAACTACAATGTGAAATTAATGGTGGGGTATCTGAATCTGTCAAAGGTTCGCTAAAATCAAACAGCTGCGTTTTAGCGATGACGTCGCTCAATCAAACAGATCATTATAATTGGTCTGCTGCTTTTCTAGATTTTGAAAATATAAGAGATATAAATATTAATATTTACAACAAAATGGTAAAAACATTGAACAATTATAAAAAAACACTATTCAAAATCACTGTCACCCACTCAAAATATTCATTGAAAACAGAAAATTCAAATAAACAATAATAAAAAAATATTACACAACAAATTCAATAGGACGTAATAAAAATCAAAAAAACAAAGTAAATCCAAATTCATTAAAAATAAGAAAGAAACGTGTTTAAAAACGTAAAATTTGAGGTTATATCGTTGATCTATAAACAAACGAGTATCGTTTAGTTTGTTAGTGATACCAACGTAAGAATATAAATTTCACCATACGTTTCTATATAAATGCTATTACACCTTGAACTATAGGGTTGGCAACAAATTCGAAACTTTCTACTACATAAGTGGATTTATTATTGTTATAGAACGCCTCGATTTGTTGCCAGAGAAAACAACTAGTTTCGAACCGAAATTTATGTGCCGCTCTTGTGAAATTTTTCATAAGAATAGATTTTCGACTTTCCTGTATTACCCATTAGTGAAGTTTGGATATTTCCAATATAATAAAATTGTCATTAAATTTTTAATTATGGAACGTTTTAATCAGGAATTTCCATGAAAATTAACAAAAGCCATTGTAAGTATAATAGATCAAGTTTTTAGTATTTTTAAAACTACCTAATTATTATTGGTATTTCTTTTATCTATCTATTAATGTCACCCTACACAAGAACGTGTGTAGACAATTTTACATAATAAGCACGCACGTCAGGACTGCGTGTTAATTAGAATTAATTTAAATAAATAAAATTATTATTACTTTACCTTGATGTATATAATTTTTATAAATTCAATTTGAGCTTGATTAGAAGCGTCAAAGTTATTATCATCAAAGTACCAATTCTAAAATAGTATCAAAATAGCCATTCCAAAACCGTTTTCAATATTAAAACAAATCTTTTTCATTCATACAATAACCACCGACACAATGACGCACTCCAGTTGACACATTAGTCGTATTCTATAACGCTTTGATGGTACGTTACTATAACAACGCTGGAGCGTCAATCTCACTCAATCACATGTGGAACTACATCATGTTTTGTTTGTTTGTTTTGTTTTTGTTTTTTAATAAAATAGCAGTCGTATTCCATAACTTTTTAGCGATTCATTACCACCAATTTGTTTTATTTTTTCCTCTTTCCAATTATACAAATGATGAAATTGTAAAGAGTGAGATGGAAACTCTATTCAAAGAGTTTACTATCGATCTCTAGCGTTGTTATAGTAACAAATCGCCAAAAAGTTAGAGAATACAATTCTATTGTAGAATTTTAAAATGGCATCTCAATAGATTATCCAATATAATTTGCAAAAATGGCCAACATTTGATAGTCTTAACTTATAAGAAAAAGAGAGAGAGGGTGATATTTGCTGTTAAACTACTAGTCTACCTCTGTTTCTCTCACCAATCATCTAAACTGGATAACCTTCTTAAATGGCATTCAAAAATTTTACAAAACAAACGTCAATTTAGTTTACCAAAAAATTATTTGCATCCATATTCTATAACTTTTTGCAAATTCGTTACTATGACTACGCCCGGAAGCATTTTATGAATAACCTATTGTTGTCTTTTTTCAATTATACCTACTTATGATGAAATTATAAAGAGATTGTCGATTTTTAGAGTTATCATAGTTTAAGAATTCCACTGATGTACTGGATTCTGGAACTTTTTTGTGATTCGCTACCATGGCAACGACGGAAATTTACAGTGTAATTTAAATAACCTGTTGTATGGCTTTTTCCAATGATGGATTCTATTTGAATAGACTGTGACATTGTCTGCGGTGTCGATTTCTAGCGTTGTCGTAGTAGCAAAGAATATGACTGTTACTATTCTGGAAATCGGTCGAAAAAATCTCGTTTCGGACTTTTACTCATATCGTTGATTGAATAATGCTTTAATGGCTTATTATTAGCTCAACGCCCATATTCTATAACTTTTTGGCAATTCGTTACCATGACAACGTGGGCGATCAGCTATCTCGTTTATTCTTGTTAAAAATGTTTCAGTAATTTAATATTTCCATTTTTAGAAATGAATTATCTACGTAAAACGATAATGAATGACTTTTAAATCTTTACTATAGAGCATCGTTTTTTTTGCATTCTCCATTGTATTCGAGAAAAATTGAAGAATTTTTCCATTAGTTCCTAACGATAAAAATTAGAATTCTGAGAAAATTTGTTATAAATTATTGGGAAAAGATAACATTCCTAATAAGTAGACAAAAGATGAGCAATTCTTATCTATAAAATAGAGATTTGATAAGGATAATAAGGATCGAGATAATAATAAGAGATTTGATAAGGGTAAGGATAATATAAAGAAAAAATACAGTTACGTGTGTGATCTATGAAGAAATATACAGAGTGAACCAAGTGGTTAGCCTATTAGACATTTAAAGAGTTCTAATTGATGAAAGTTTCTGGAATTTGGTATGCACCCGTTTTTCCACCTGAACTACACCTGGAAAATATTTTCGTTCTTCTATCAACCCCTGGTGTATAGGGTAGTGCACCCTACTTTCTTATTTTAAATGGAATGGATATTTTTTATTGCATATTTAGATTCCATGGTAAAAATGAAATGGACTTTGATAACATGACATATGGTCTGGCGTTTATAGTTTTTTAGGAATTTCGACATTTTCAGAAAATTTTGAATTGGTAGTGTTTGATTAAAAAAATCATCAATTTGAAGATATCGTTGATAGATAATCCAAATTTGGAACTCGAATGGTTTAAACTATGCACTTTACGCTAGATTTTTCAGAAATTAATTATCTTTCAGCATTTAGTCGAAATGAATTTTTCTTTCAGCCAATTTTCAGAACGCAATATCTTTCTTATTTTAAATGGAATGGTATAATTTTCTTTACACGGTTGGGTAGAGAAAAGAATTCTGCATCGAACTGTATTAGCATACCCTATATCTATCGCTGATAGTTTTTCAGTTATTTAAGATTTTAGATTTTTATATTTTCCCCCCAGTCTGAAACTGACCAGTGTCTAGTTGCCTATGACTTAAAATTCGCCTAAAAAGAAATGCATAGGCGGCTTAGCAAAATGACATTAACTGTCACATTTGAGGTTAACAATGATTCTTTTGTATGTTTTTTCAGCGATTTTTGCCAAATTTACATGAAAATGAAATCCAATTAATTTAAATTTAATTATTTGTCAACTTCTCCCATGATTTTTCAATTAAAAAATATAAAAATTATCAATTATTTTGAAGTTAATTGTGACAGAAGATTGTTTCTCCAAGCCTACTATGTTTTAGTATTTCGTTTCAGGGGGTAAGTGATTAGAAACGAAAATCTTGAATAACTGAAAAATTATCAAGAATAGGCATAGGAAATGCTAATATGATTCGATGCAGAATTCGTTTCTCTATCGAACAGTGGAAAGAAAAATACACCATTGTATTTAAAATAAGAAAGTTATGGCGCTTTGAAATTTGGCTGAAAGAAAAAGTGATTTCAGCTAAACGCTGAAAGATAATTCAATTCTATAAAATTTATCGTAAAGTGCATAGTTTGAGCTATTTGATTTCCAAATTTGGATTGTCTAGCAATAATACTTTCCGATATATTAATTTTTTAATAAAACACTACAAAATCAACATTTTTAGAAAAAGTCAAAATTCCTGAAAAACTATTAACATTAGATTTTAGGTCATGTTATCAAAGGCCAGTTCATTTTTATTGTAGAATCTAAATATGGAATAAGAAAATACCATTTCATTTGAAATAAGAAAGTAGGGTGCACTACCCCATACACCGGGGGTTGATAGAACAACGAAAATATGTCCCAGGTGTAGTTCAGGTAGAAAAACGGGGGCATACCAAATTTCAGAAATTTTCATCAATTAGAACTTCTTATACTTCCAATAGGCCAACCACTTGGCTCACTCTGTATAATTATTGTAGTAACTAATTAATTTTTTAATTTACAATATTTATCATTAGATCGGAAATTCCATTGTTTTTTTTTTCCAGTCTTAGCATATAATCATTTTGGAAAATTTTCCAATGAGAATGGTATTTTTTGAAAAGTTGATAAATTGTTCTAGACAGTGTTATAAGTCTTGTTGCAAGTCAATTGTATTTAATATGCGATAATTCCACCTAAATCTATCCGAATATAATTTTCCAAAAATGGAGTTTTTGAAATTACCATGTTCAGTTATTTGTTCCATAAATGGCATAAATGTTTCTTTTCTGGATAATTTTCAGACAATCTAACAAGCTTATCGCTTTGCGAAGCGGTTTCAATTTGCTGGCAACAGGGCCGCAACAATTCGTTGGAAACACCGATTATTTGATGAGCAAAAAATTTGATTCTAGTAGCTCATTTTACAGTTTGTTAAAAAATTCCCTTGTGAAAATATGGAAAGTGTATAAATAATCGTTCTTTTTTATCCACTTTCCGATGAGCTACATAGTCCAAATTTTGCTCACATGATCTCCAGGGCTTCCCTGTATATCTTCTACAAGTGGAAAACAACGATACTAATTGAAAAAGCTCTAGAAAGATGCTGTCGCTGATAAGTTGAGTGCTAGCTAAATGAAATAGGGCTGTAGACCAAGAAATTCCCTTTACAACAAGATATTACGCGTTGTTTCAAGTATTCAATTAAGGGAGAAATCATCAATTAAAGATTCTTTTTACGAGTTGTAGCTTGGAGGAGCTTCTATGTTTTGAAAATTCCAAGTTCTAGGGATATTCGTTTGCCATTTTCACGGAGTAAAAATTGTTGTGAAAGATTGAAGGCAGACGATTAAACCAAGATTTATGATTTTAAACTATGACTACATAACCTTGTCTCGTTTTAATAACAAATAAAATAAATAACCATTATCAGAACGTTTACCTTTGATAAGGAGAAATTCGTTCAAGTTTAACAAGTTTATATCCAATAATAATGGTCGAATCCAGACTTTTCCTTCAAGAACAGTTGAGCAATTAGATAACGTTTACCATGGATTTTCAAGAATTGTTTTTAAATTTAGCCTTGATTTATAAAAATACTGAATCAGAAGTACGTAGATATCTTGTAAATTCATTCAATTTCAACTCGAATTTCCCGCGATAATTCAGGCAATTTTCAAAATATCACAAAATGGACTTCGCATCCCCTCGGCTTTTGTATCAGCTTTCAATCGAGGGGTTGATCAATGCTGTAAAATAAAAATTATGCCCAAATTCTTATATCTCCTCCTGATATTTCCTGAATTTTCCGGAAAACTAACCGTAAAATCGCCAAGTTTCTTGAACATTTGAAAAGAACATTTTATTTACTATCTAACAGTACAAGAATTTCTGCAAAATAATCCAAATTGGCCGAGATATAAGAGAAAATACAAGAAAAACATGTTGTTAGATTTTCATCTGTAATTCAAATTTATATCAACATTTTGAAAAACGGAATGCACCGTTGGAGGCTATAAGAAGTGCTCTTTCCAAAAATCTCTCTGCGGTTGTCGTAGTCTCGAGGACAAGCGAGAAATCGCGCATTAGAAATTCACATTTTCGCTGGTTAAAATTATTTCTACCTTGAATGTGATTTTTGACCAAAATGACGTCATGCGCAAAACGTACCAATATCTGCGCTGTTCCACCATATAATATTCACGCCACGTATAGGCAACACATTATACACGTGGCTGTATGGTGACTTGCATACAATACGCCATAATGAATTTTTATAGATTTTTGTAATTGAATCGAGATTTTAAGGAAGTATTTGAAAGAAGCCAAATTTGTCTACAAACTATTTATATTTTTACAAAAAGAAATTACAATATACAATAGTTTAATTTCATAATAAATACAACATACTAGAATACAAACTAATTATAATAATCAGATAAGAAGAAATTACTATAATAAGCATCCCTCCTGTTAAAATAACAGATTTGTATCTATAGTGAGAGTTTACAAGAAACTCATCGAGCTGAACTTGAGGAAATTTATTAAAAATGAACAATGTATCTCTAATAAATGTGATACAATATAAAAGTCCAAAATTGTTAATATTGTAATCCTTCATTTAGCAAATTTGTACTTATTTTCTTATTGTTGTCTACACTCTCATTCAATAGAAAAAAAACTAAATTAGACTAATGTGATGACAAGATTTACAACAAAAAGAATTAGAATTAATTATAGTGGACGAATTAAGGGGTGATTTATAATAATAAAGTTATTCTTCTAGTGCCTGAGATGGGGTTAATTATTGTTGGAAGTATTTGACAATTTGTTACAACTATGAGTAAATTGTCCACCGAAATTCGGCCACTAATTTTATAAAAATAAGCAATTCCGAATCGTTATAAATTAATTGATCACTAAACAAATTGGCGACAATATAGCTTGATTATTAGTCAAAATTATGCCCGTGGATTATCGATAAAGGCACGATTTCGTAATCGATTGCCATCATTCGATGTATAACCCTTCGACATGTCTTTAACATCGTCAGTTTTCTCATATAGAGCCGTTTGTGTTGTAAAACAGATACCGATGTTTTTCGTTTTCCTCCTATCCTTCTCACCATCATCATTCTCGCTATTACTGCCGTCGGCTTTCAATTTTTTCTGTCGTTTAATGTACGTTTGCTTATAGAAATTCGAGAATAAGAAATAGAACATGACGGCATGCAGACCGATCCACCAGACGAACGCTTTCGGATAGTTGCAATCGATGAAGAGCAGTTGGAAGGCGTGCACCATCACCAGCACGAATTGCACCTAAAGTTCAATCGATTTTAATTTACGATATTAACGATCGGATTAAATTGAATTCTACCATTTGGATTGTTGTCAAGTATTTCTTCCACCACAGGTATTTTTGGTATTGCGGCCCTAAGGCGGCTATCAAATAATAAGTGTACATGATGATGTGCACGAAAGTGTTCAAAAAACCGAAGAAACTCGAATGGCCGCCGGGCGTGAATTTCACACCAAACCATACGGACATCGGCATTATGCCGTGATGGATTACGTGTAAAGTGGAGATGTGGTCGAATTTCTTGCGCATAACGAAGAATATCTGGAACAAATCGTTGTTAATTTGGGTGTTTTTGGAGATGTTACGGATACCAGCCCGGAAAATTCCTGAGCGATTTGGGTAAATTTGTTGTGAAAATTGAAAATATTGGCTGACTTAGAGGGGAAATACTTCTTTTGTCGAGACCCTTGCAATGCCCTGTTTAATGCCGCTGCATTCATTACAATAGCTCATCAAACAAGGCAGATATCGATTGTTAAAATTTTCTAATGTGGACCTTCCAGTTTTTACCGATTTTCAAAGAAATTAACAAATCTATTGGAGGAGTTCTTGGAGATATGGAAAGCTCTTTCAATTTGCTAGCTATTGTGGGAAAATCGTCGAAAAATTGGTAATATTGGCTAAACTATAGAGGAAAATATGGAAATTTTTGAAAAAACGTCTGCTCCAAGATTTTCCTCAATAACTCGAAGTTCAGTTGGAATTTTTCAAAACAAAAACACTCTTAGATACTCCTCGAAATGCTCTGTCTAATGTTACCTTAGTCATTGTAATATATCCTCAAACAAGCGAGAAATCGATCATTAAAAATTGGCACTCAACGAATAGCGAATAGTAAAGATCTTCAGTTTTCTATAAATTTCCGTTATACATCCGTTTAAGCACACGAAAAAGAACAGATGCAAGTTCCGTAACATCTCTAATAATTTTGTAAACTTACAGTATCGAAGAATTCGGTGAATTTCGAAAAGTAATACCACCAGCATCCGTGAGCCATCTGCAATTAGAAATTCATCAATTGTCGAAATTTAACGGAAATTCCGCTAGAATTACCCTCATCGCCGTTGGATTTCGCGAATAATCAACCGGCTGACACCGGTAACTGTAGTGCGACAACCAACCGTTTACAGCACTCTGAAAATTACAACAATAATTGAAGGAATTACCAAAGAATGGCGTACTTACTTCATAGAAGAGATAGGCGCTGAAAATCACTTGGAATAAATTGTAAAAAATTAAAACGTATTTTAGATTGAACGGTTTGCGATTCTCCATCAATTTCGGCCCTATTACTTTAACACCATAGGCGTACGCTAGACAGATGAAGAGCGTCGGGAATGGGGAGGACATCAGGAACCAATCATTGACTCGTGGATCTGCAATTGCCAATTCTTATCGCAAATTCCTAATTTTTTTTCGACAATAAAACTTACCGCTTTTATTGTCCATTAGATCGTGGTAACTATCGATTATATTACGAATTAATTGAGCCATTTTCTCTTTGATCTGAAACGAAACAAAATCGATTTCAATCGGGATTCACTAATCATCATGGCCGTTTAGTTTTATAACAATTAAATTTGTCTATACTTGAAATACTTCTTTAATGTGTGTTTTCACTATTGACAATTTCCGCATTATCAGAATCAAGTAATTTCAATTCAAAACATTCACCGACGATAATTTATTAGTTGACATCGCTGAAATGCTGCGACTGCAAATTGTTTTAAATTTAAAAATTGTGGCGCAACTCTTGCTGTTGTTGCTGTTATTATCAAAAAAACAATACGGGACGATATAAAAAGGCTGCGTTATGAAACCCGATCGAATTATTGAGGAATAATACTAATAATAATAATAAAGCAATCAAATTAATGCCGGACACAGTAGAGTTTCACTTGTACGGATTTTCTAACGATTAAGGGCCCGCATCAGTTACAGGATAATTTTCAAAACAACCCCAGAAGTATATTTTCTAACGGATTTTAATGATCTAAACGGCATTTGAAAGAGCATTTCAAGCCAAAGAGAAGCATTAATATAAGATTTTTGGAAATCCGGATGAAATCTAGACTAACAGAAAGAAATATAGAAGCATGTTTTTAGCATTTCCTACAATTTTTTTTAGATTTTCCCTCATAACTTGGCAAATATTGCTTATTTTCTAATGAATTTCACAAAACATGTAGCAAATTAAAAGCGCTTTCCAAATCTGCTAAAAATTTTCCGATCGCATTGTTAGTTTTCCGGAAAATTGATGAAAGGTCTAGGCATACTAATTTGATTTTTTTACGTACAATTTTAAACTTAGACAACTGAGTCAGTGCTCATTTGAAAGCTAATGAATAGCAGATTATTTTGCAATTTATAGATTATTTCATTAGCTTTCCAACGGTACCATTGTTGCTGCAAAAACGTGAAAATCTCTTGGAAAATTATTGATAAACAAAACTGTTTATCGTGTGAAAAACTAGTTGAATAGCAAGTCTCCAAACCACAAAATTGAGTTACATCTATTGACGGAAAGATGGCTCTAAAGTCGGTCCTCTCGTCTTTCTGCAATGTTGCCAAATTTGTTTTTGGTCCTGAGGCCACACCTTTGCTGTCTATTAGTGCATAGATACTTGAAGAAAAAAAAAACAATAAACTAATTGTATATAATTAACTTTAACAATTAACAAAAAATTAGTCGCCAATTTGCTAAAAATGTTTTTTTTGTAAAAAACATTACAATTTTCTTTTTTTAACATTCCAATCAAAATAGCGATAATTTTTTTGTTAATTGTTAAAGTTAATTATATACAATCAGTTTATTGTTTTTTTTCTCCATTTATTTATGAAAAAATAAGATCACAAAGGCGAGGCCTCAGGCAGAAAAAATAATTTGACAACATTGCAGAAAGAAACCTGCTGACATCTATGTGCCACTGGACGGAACCTATTTTTGTAAATAATAGTAAACTCTGGCGAGTAGCTATCGAACTATCACACGATAAACATAGTTTTGTTTATCATTAATTTTTGAAAAGATTTTCAATTTTCTGCAGCAACAATGGTACCGTCGGAAAGCTAATGAAATAATCTATAAATTGCAATACATTTTATTTAAAAATAATTAATTTGAACAGATAAAAATAATAGGTGAAAATTCTCCACATTTCCCCACCCTAAATTTCCGGTAAATTTTCCGAATTTCAATCTCAAGCTATTTTCAAAATAATCTGTTATTCATTAGCTTTCAAACGAGTCCTAGTTCAGTTGTCTAAGTTTCAAATTGTACGTAAAAAAATTAAAATAGTATACCTAGACCTTTCATCAATTTTCCGGAAAACTAGCAATGCGATCGGAAAATTTCCGGCAGATTCGGAAAGCGCTTTTAATTTGCTACATGTTGTGGGAAATTCATTAGAAAATAAGCCATATTTGCCAAGTTATGAGGGAAAATATAAAAATACTGTAAAAAATGGTAAAAAACATGCTTCTATATTTCCTTCTGTTACTCTAGATTTCACCCGGATTTCCAAAATTCTTATATTAATGCTTCCCTGCGGCTTGAAATGCTCTTTCAAATGCCGTTTAGATCATTAAAATTGGTTGGAAAATAAACTTCCAGGGTTGTTTTGAAAATTCTTCTATAACTGATGCGGGCTCTTAACAAATTGATAAAAACCGGCTTCTAATTATTGAAATTTGTTAATAATTGAGAATCTGCAACGTACCGAACTATTAAATAATTCAATAAATAAACGCAAGAAACTGTGTAAAGTTGTGCAATTGAAAAGTGTAAGTGCATTTTAACTCTCTAGATGCAAGCAGGTCACCATCAATAATGTTCTAATTCGTTCGGTTATTTAAGAAATCGAAACGAAAATCGAAAGTTTACAAGACAAACATTTTTCAAATTCTCTTTCTTTCCATTACTATGATTATTGTTGTTGTTTTCGTTAATTAGTTTTGAAGGATTTCGTGTAAATTATGACGAGGTTAATAATATTATAATAATAATGAAGAATTATATATGCTAAATCATCAAAACAAATTGAATTTTAATAACAATTGTTGAATTTATAAACAAAAGGCTTACCTTAATTAATTAATTAATTTGTTAATAGAATTAAAACAAATAATTGTATCACAGATCACCAATCACAATCTCTTTACGTTTTAAAAAATTTTCCGGAACTATCCCTCAACTTGTACGGTTCTTTTCAAGCTGCTATTATTGTTATTTATCTTGTTAATTATTGCTAATATTATTCGAAAATAATATAAATCAATTTCTATTAATCATCAATAATAAACTTGAATGTGTGCGTTTATACTTAACATACAGGTAACTTTAGTCTGTCTTTGTATATAATGATCTGACTCCTTTTATAAAGTCTCCCCACCTGTTTGAATAAAATAAAATCAACTTGACCTATCTCAAATTATTAACAACAATAACGATGGTATAGATGATGAAAAACATAAAACACGTGTCCGATTTGGGTGTTTATTCCTCTATCCAACTGATAATCGCATCCATTTACGGGTTATTCCTAATTATTATTTTAATTTGGAATTTAATTTATTTAAATCGCTTCAACGGGATTTCCGAGAATTCTTCCAAAATTCCAATGTTTCCCGCCCCTATTTTCATCAAATCGTTCGAAAATTCGAACCGTATTTCTCAGAAATGCAGCCGCCATTTATAACCTACAAATGCGCCAGCTAGATCTTCCAGTTCGGCGTTATCCAGCAGGTCTATGCTAAAAAACGAATTTCGACCGAATTGACCTTCACATTGAAACGAATATTTCTATCTCTATTTCGTAAGACTGCCATCTTCTTCCATCATTAAATCTTATCGTAGCAAATCGGTTGTAAATTTCATTGAAGATTGGCATTTTTTTTTTATAGAAGTTTAAAGAGAGGCTAATTCAACCGGTTGGTTGCCGATGGCTCTAAAATCGAGGCAAGTGCGGCCATATTGCCGCCATTTCTAACCTAATCCACATGTCAGTGGCAATGTTCAAGGTCATTTTTTATTGTTATGCGAAAAAAATTATTGTTCTTGGATAATTAAAACAAAAAAACAACGGTTCTTTTTCTGGTCAATTTGAATTTGAATTTGAATTTGATAATATAAGCAACAGTTGTAGAATTCCATGTATTATGTATCGAGGCCAAGAGATTTTGCCAAATTCTATTATTATTAAAATTATTGTTGAACTTGGTATTGTAGCAAATGGCTTAAAAAAATTGTAGCCTATTATAAGGGTATTTTCCATTTAATTTTAATCTAATGATCCATTAGTTATTTTCATTGCAAGGGCGTAAAGTGATCCTTTGCGGACCAACACTATTTGTTCTACGATCGGGCGGAAAAGTAATCGACCAATCAGGAATCAGGATTCACTTATTACAGGTCAAAAAAGTAACACACCAATTGGAAATTAGGATTTACGGCCGTTGTCTAGCAACGAAATAACAAGACTGAAATTTGACACAAAAGCCGAAATTTGACAGTTTCCGCCCGATCGTAGAAAAAATCATTGCTTTCTACGATCGGCCGGAAACTGTGAAGTTTCGGCTTCGGTTCGAACACCGAAAGGGTCAAATGTCAGTCTTGTTATTTCGTTGCTAGGCAACGGCCGTAAATCCCGCTTGCCAATTGGTGTATTACTTTTTCGATTCCTGATTGGTTGCCCGATCGTAGACAAACGATTTTCGTAGATAAATGTCTGATGTAACCGACAAATTTCCAACATTTGATTGACTAGTCAAGGTCTCGGCTTAAATGAGACGATTTTTCCCAAATAGTCTTCAATTCAAATGAAAATTTGCCACAAGAAACCCCAAATTTCCAGTAACTTACCCAAATTTGAAGTTTAAAGTGAAATTTCTTCTTTTTTGAAACAATTGACAAAATGCCTTATCACCTTCAAACTACTATTTAAAGATTGAATAAATTTAAGAGGAAATAATATAGAAATCAACTATAGGCTTTCCCTACTCGTTGTATAATGCAGTTCCTCTAGAAGTACAGTTTCTAATTGTAGTTGCGCCACTGAATCCGTAATTTTGACCACTAAAATGCGGGTAGATTATTGATTTTAAGCGAATGATAAGAGATTTGAGATTATAGTAAATATTTAATCAGCAATACAGCTTGAGGGGTGCGTTTGGAACTCCCTAAAACTTCTGAAGAAGGCGCACTTTTAATCAACGATTTCTCATTTATTTGTCAAGTGCTAGGGCTCGTTCGAATGGGAACTTTAACCCCATTTCTGCCTAAATAACGTTGTTTCCCATGCAATTCTCTCAGATAAATGAGCAAGTTTTTCTAGCTGAAATTACCGTCGAATGTGGGAAAGCGTGAAAATCTACAAACTGAGAAAAGCTGGAACAAAACATTATTTCTATCCAGTGGAAATGGTAATGAGTTTCCCGCAACTTTCTTAGAATTCTTGTTTTTGGGTTGATTGCCTCTTCGAAGTCAAATGTCTGGAGTTGACACGGAAAATTCCTTGCAAATTTGGAAGCTCTTTTAATTTTCCATCGACTGTAACCCAGACGTTCCAATAAATTTGCCTAAACAGTAAAATCTGTGGACTAAAGGAGGGAATGTTCTGTCCAACGAATTACTTACTTTAACTTCGAGTGAAAATTAAGGGAGAAATCGTTGATTAAAGCGTCCCTTGAAATTTCATCCGCAAGGAGTAAAATGTTTGGACTGTCACAATTCAAGCGAGAATTCTTCAAAAAAATAAAAATACGCAACCGTATCAATCAATTAAAATGCGAAAAACAAAAACGAATTGTGTCATGGATGTAAATTTTGGACAATTGAATTTAGATCGGTAGAAATTACGATAGAAATTATTCAAGAATTTCTTAAAACGAAATAATATTTCCATTATTTCGGTTTATTGTGGCAATGTTTCGATTCAATTCAAATTGGGAAATTAACCTTGTTGGCGACTTTATTTTCGGCATAGTTTTCTATTCATTTTCCAATCAGTTCAAAACAGATACAGCAAAATTAATAGAAAACTAACTAATTAATTTGTCTAAAATGGGGAAAAGGTTTCGAATATTTAATGTCACGCATTTGTAATTTTTTTTTTCAGAATAGATGGAAATTGGTGTTATGCATAAGGTGAAAGATCAGAATTTGTTTAATGATTTTGTTAGTCCTCAATCATAAATTATTGATGCAATTATTGATGGAATATTTAATTAGGAATGTATGTGAGAAAGGTGAAGGAAAAGAAAATTATTCAACTTAATTTGTGTTTTTGTTATTGTTATTATTATTGGAAACACAAAAAATCATCGCCTATTAAAAGGAATAGTTGTAAGATTCCATTACGTTAATTGTGTCCTGTAATTGACGAAATTGTATTGAAAATAACTCAAAACAATAACAAACAAACAAGAGGAAAAAAATTCAAATTACATTCTTCAATAAATTAATTAATAATCAACTTTATTCCACGTGAAAGAAAATTGATGGGTTTTTTTTCCATTTCATACTAGACTATAGGGTAATATTTACGTAGTCAAGTGCAAGGATAGCCACAATTCAATTCTTATGAGTCGATCGTATTCTATAACTTTTTGGCGATTCGTTACTATGACAACGCCGAAGATATACAGGGCCTACGAATAGAGCGTCCATTATAATTCCACGTGGATCATTCAAAAGGGATAATAAAACGGGTGATTCAAAAGAGACTATTGATCTCTGGCGTTGCCATAGTAGCGAATTGTCGAAAAGTTCTAGAATAGTGTGCGTTTGAAAAATTGGTATACAAGGCCACTGACTTCTAGCGAATTTTTATAAATGAATTGTCAAAAAATCTATTTAAAAACTAAAATTGAATTGAATTGACCTTTAAATTCTTTTTTTTAATGTAATCACTTGGATTATAATTTCATTAATAAATTGTCGGTAATTTCTTTGAATTTGCGTTACTCATCTAAATTATAACCCTTTCGTTCTGGTTACTTATCAAAACAGTAGCAATTTAAAATCTTCAGATTTTTGACAAAACAACCGAATCCATAGAAATCTTGAAATTTCACACTAAAACTACCGAATTATTTTGATATTTTGCACGAGAATCTAATAAAGGGACGACAATGCTTCGATAGAAGGCAAAAGTGCTATTTGTTTGAAATTTTAGTCATCACAATCTACAGTGCTGCAATATTTTTAATGTAAAATTTTGAACCAACTAACTTTCGAAGATGCATCAAAAGTTGTGTTTTAATTTAAAAAATTGGAATATTTTCAAAATTACGACCATTTAAATGCTGCAATTAGCCTGAAATAAACCTAAATTTCTCATTAAAACCCCCACGGTGCTAAATTGTTTCAAAATTTTGCATTAAAATCAAAGAAAGTTGTCCAAACTCTTCGATGTAACTCAATAGTGCTAAGAAAAAAGGCCAAACTTCTATTTAAAATCTGTAATGGGTCATTTTTCGAAATTTTGTGGAAAGCGCATTTTTTAAATTTCCATCACTCTCTCCTAATAGGCCGAGAATTCCTAATTTAAAAAAATTCTTAGAATATCTACGGCGCTATTTTAAAATAAATGAAAATTTCTTATCAAAGCCTTGAAATTGTGGACTAAATGTTTGGAAATTTTACATTCTAATCGAACTAAATGGTCAAAATTGATCTACTTTTAAAAAAATTTTGGTTGACACTAGAGCTGCAATATTCCTTAAAATAAAGCGAGATCGGACAAGCTGGGCGATTTTTCGAAATTTTGTCAGAGATGCTTTTTATATTTCAATGATCGCTGGAAAATTTTCAAAATTACGAAAATCTTGAGTGCTAATTTTTTCCAAAATTTTCAGAAGAACTTTGAAAAATTTTGAGAAGAAATCAAGATCTTATTAAAATTTTGAAATTGTAGACTAACAGTGCTACATTTTTTTTTAATTTTGCGTTGTAATCGAGCAAAATACTACTTTTTCTCAAATTTTGATTATAGTCTAGATGGCCTAGACTATATTTTAAAAATTAAGCAAAATTTTTCATTCAAATCTTGCAATTTTGGATAATTGCGTAATTTTTCCAAATTCTGTCAGATCTTTAAAATTCATACTAAAGGTGTTAAATTTTTCAAAAATGCTTAGAATACGGGAATATTTTGAAAGTAAATAAATATTTCTTATTGAATTCTTGAAATTGTGGACTAAAAATGTTAAACTGTTTTAAAATTTTGCATTATAATCCAAGGTAAAAGTACTACATATTTGTAAATCTAGATCTAGAGTGCTGCAATATTTCTCGGTCAAATCTTGCCATTTTGCACACACTGTAATTTTTTGAAATTTGGTCAAAAGTGCGAAATGTTGGAATATTTCCAAAATTAAAACGAAATTTTCTACTAAAATCTCCAAATTGAGATCAAAAGTGCTAAATTTTTATAAGAGTTCAGGCAAAAATTTTCCTACAAAAATCTTAAAATTCTACAGTTTGATGATCTTCTTAGAAATATTTGCCAAACAAAAGAAAATGAAACAGCAGGTAGCAAAGAATTTCCTCAGGGCTATGGTGTATATTAAAATATTCACCTGAAGGCAGCACCTAATTAAAATCGAGTTAGAACAACACGAATAAAGCCAAAATCCTAAAGATTATCGTAATGTCTTCAAATAGGATTTCCCCATCGTTAATTTATCTCAACATCAGAAATTCTCCCTGATTCAAGCTGGAATCAAGAAGAGAAAACCGACGGTTTTGACAAAATTTTCTCTAAACTTTGACCTCCTCACCACTTCTTTGCCGATCGATCAGCTATTAATAACCAGTGAACCCGGATTTTTATTGAACCGTTATAGTGCGAGTTAAATTTTCAAATTAGACACAAATTTGAGTTGTTCAAAATTGAATAAATTCCCCAACACGCCCTATAATTAGACATTTGTTAGGTATGTCAAGATTGACGTCGGCCATCCCAGGTCAGCTACCCTGTAGCTGCTGATTTTTTGCTTATCTTGAATGTGTCATAAACACATCGATTATTTAATAGACAATCAATTTTAGAAAACAACACACAGTAAATGTTAAATGTCAACTGAAGGTATCGGTTAATTAAAAACATCAACGATACATGCTGGAAGAATGCAAGACGTAATTCTAATCATTTCTAATTTATTGTTATTACTATTATTATCAATAGCAAGACAAATTTGGAATTTTCTACATTTTTGCAAATAGAAAATCGTTAATCCAATCGATTGAAGCTTTCAGTCGTATTCTGTAACTTGTTGGTGATCCATCACCATAACAATGCAGTTTTATTCTTGTCTCTTTTATTATATTTGAAAGAGTGAGATATAAGATCCGCTCAAAAAGACAGTTGATCTCCAAAGTTGTATGTATGTACGTCAAAGTGTTGAACTTTGATTTCTTCATTCGTCAATTCGTTGTTTTTTTCCTTTATTTGATCATTTAGCAAAAAAAAACGATAATCACCATTGATCATTAATGTGTTGCTAATTAATTGGCAATATAATAATGATTGTCGTTGGTGTTTTTTGTGATTGAATCGGTAAAAAACCGAGATTCTATTGGCAAATTAACATTCATTTACGTAATAGAAATGAGGGGAGTTTATGTTAATTATTGTTATTGTTGACTAGTATTTTTATTACCTGTTAGAAAATATTGATGTTTTTTTATTATTTGAACACGATTTTATAATATTCGATAATTGTTGGTTGGTTGTTAAATTGACATGTTTATTTTTTTGTAAATTATAAATAACAATGAGCATGTAGTTTGTAGAAGATTTAGTGCTTTTTGTCGTTTAATTTTAATTACATTCTATTTAAAGTAAATAAAATTTGACTAAACTACAAACGATAATTGTCTGTTTGTTTTATAAAAATAGCTACTTATTATAGTAAATCCAATCATCTAGAATGAAGTTTCGAATTGTCTACCAACCTTAAAGTTTAAAGACTGATAATTTTTATATTTCGAAATTGATAGTAGAATTTACATCTTTACATTGGTATCATTGGTTTGTTTAAATGTCAAAAATATAACCTCAAATTTTAGGTTAAGTGTGCTGCATTTTTATTCTTAATTTCAATTTATTCAAATAACCCAGCCTGTATAGTAAAGTGCTGAAAAATCTAGTGGGCATTGGTAATAAATATTAGCAGTAGATATATAGGGTGTTCCATGGTATTTCTTCTCGCAGTAGCCTATGGCTTTGCGCACGTACGTCGACTTCTTGTTTCAACTTAACAATCCGCATTACCGACAAGCAATTGTTAAGCTAAAACAAGAAGCCGACCTACGTTCACAGAGTCGTAGCCTGCTGTGAGGAGAAATATCGTGGATGTTCAGTCAAACGTTCTTAGTTCTTATGGCAGCCCCTATTAATTGCCGGGCGATTTGGGAAATATTTTCGAGGGTTTGTAGAGTGGTCCATATGGAACGTTTTATCAAAATTTGGGCTCTCTAGCTCACTGGGAAATGGGTGAAAAACCGTTTTAATCGGAAAATATCGCGATCGATAAAATTCTTCGGTGCAAAATAGTTTTTTCTCATTGTTCTTCACGAAATCTTGGAAAACATGTAGTGCAGTCTCGGAAAACAAATTCTTCCGTTTTATCAAGATTTTGTGAAGAAAAATGGCCGAAAAACCTTATTATGAATCCTCACATCATCGAAGATTATCTAATGTGAATTTTATGATCTACGCGGCTCAAATTTTAGTAAAATCTTCTGAGGATTGCCCTACAAATAATAATGCTACAAGTACAACTAACTGTTGAATGAAGTACAGTCAACTAAAAAATACTGCTGAGTGCCTTCAGAGCCGGCTTGACGGATGCTTGATGGATGAGACAGCAAGAACAAAAAATCTGGACTCAAAGCCTCAAGGCTCTCTCTTCAAATTTGAGAAAAATTGCTATCGTTAGGACCAAAACTTGGTAAAATCTGGAGTAAGAATGCTTTCAAATTGCTAAATTGACTAAAATAGATAAGTATTTTCAAACTGTTGCTGAAAACCCAAAAATTGTTTAAATTTCTTTTTTTTTATAGTTACATAGCAAAATTGACAATTTAATATGCAGAATATGCAGAAATTTTGCTACAGGCAAATCCTATTGGATACCCTTTAAAATAATGAGGTTGTTTTCGATTCTTCAACAAAACTCCTTTTTTATTGAAAATTGCTAAATTATTTACGCCATTCTGACGCACGTAGTCTGACCATGTATGTTTTTTTATGATTCTTGAAATATTTCATTCTAAAGAATGCATGTTTTGTCAAAATAGGCCAAAAAATAGAAGTGGCACATCTCTGCAAGGCTTAATATTTTTTAGTGGTTCAAATACAAAATAATGGCTATTTCTAAAGGGCTCTAGTATAGTCAAGACCAATTTTCTATCCCCTATTTGGGGTTGAAATTGTAGATCATTGTGCATCATTTTTATGGCAAAAACATATTTGAGAACTTTCCCGTATTTAGTGAATGAAATTTAATTTTCCGCAAAATTAACAACGCAATGGGCAATTTTTAGCAGATTTATAGTGTGTTTAATTTGCTGTATGTACATTATGTGGAAATTATTGCAGAATAATCAATATTGATTAAGTTGTGAGGAAAAATACAAAAAGTTGTGAAAAATACTAGAGAAACATGCAAACTTTATAATAATAAACTTTATCCCATGCATCTTGAAGCTCTCTTTCGATTTCCATTCAAATCATCCAAATCCGTTGGAAAACAACCAAATTGTCTATCAGAAATAGGCATTTTTTGCGCACCAAATCTGGGAAATTTGGCTAAATACAATTTTGGGAATATATGCACGTTTTGAAGGCTAAGTCGATGGAATATCAACAGAATTCGTTTTGTAAGAAAGCCGAGAAACTGGAATATCGATTGAAGAGACAAAATGGACAAAATTTTAAAAATAGCATTCTAGTTCTGGAAATTCAAGCTTTTTATTAGCGTAAAAAATTTCACCTTTATTGGTTTAATTTATTTGATTGTACTGGAAATGTTTGGAAAGTTTAAAGTTTAAATTCAAAAATTCTGCTGGGAAATTTTGCTGTCTCTAAAATATTCCCACATTCCAGTCATAATTAAAATTTTGAAAAAAAAGTAGCACTATCAGAATAGTTTAGTTTCGCAAATTACCCAATTTTATGCAGTTATAATCAACATTTGAGAAAAAATGGCCCTTGCGTCAACAAAATCTCAAAAAATTACACAATTGGTCCGAAATTTCAACATTTTATTGCGAAATTTTACACTATTTTTAGAAATATTCCAACAATTAGACTGTTATAGTCAAAATTAAAAGGATTGCCCTTTTGTCTTATATTGAAGAGACTAATTTATTTAAATCAAACATAAAATTTCAAAATAATTTAGTACTTTTGTGTGCAATTTCAAAATTGCTTTGTTTCAGTTATATTCGTAATCATCGATAATTTCTATCTATATTTTTTGGCTGCCCATATTCACTTTAAGGGGGTGAAATTGCCCCTTAAAGTTAACCCCCAAAAACACATTTTTGGCTATATCTCGAGAACGAAACGAGCTATCGAATTCATCCAAAAACTGAAGTACTCTACACAACCAATACTATATTATGACCCAGCAGACGGCAACCCTTCGGTTTGTAGAGGGTGAGAAATGTGTGGGGTAGTAGTTTGGCCCCCCTGGCCACAATTTTAAAAAATTCAAGTTTTTCTCCTCGTAACCATCAACTCTATAGGTAAACTAAAGTTTTTGGTTTTTTCGACTCATCCCCTATTTAAAGGGTTGCAAGCCCCAATATGTTATAACGTCCAAATTGAATTTTCCGTATCAGGAGACTAATCAAAAGCTAAAATGATCATTAGTCGATATTATGAAGAATTTTTAGGATAAAAATCAAAATAAAATTTCAGATTTTGAGAGAATTCGAAATGTTGTTTCGTTCTCGAGATATAGCTAAAAATGTGTTTTGGGGGTTGACTTTAAGGGGCAATTTCACCCCTTAAAGTGTACCTGTATACCAAATTTTATCAAAATCGGAGAGGGACAGTTGTCCCTTCCCTTGTCAGATGGGAAAATGCAATAATTCCATAGAATTTTGATGATTTTATTGAAAATTGCGGATTTTGCAAGTAATCATCCATATTGCGCTTGATTTGTTTTGAAAACTGGATTTTCACATTTCATCATCGCTGGAAATTAACAACTACAATTACGACTGATTGTTCATTGAACAAACAAATATTTCTAAATTGTAAATCCTGCAGTTTGATTCGATTAAATCGTCAAACCGGAACGGAACAAAGACAAGGACCTATGGAAAATTAAAAAACAATTTCCGCAATTGTCTGTAATTGTTAAAAACTTGTTGTAAGAATGAAATGTTCTACTTTGAAGGTGATTTCGGAAATTTCATTTTCGTATATTTTTGTTCTTTCAACTAATAATGGAAGGAAGAAATCACCTTTGTTCGCTTTGAAAACGATTAATTGGATATACGAAAGATAATTGCTGCTATTATCTGGAAAAAATGAATATGTATATCGATTTTTAATTAATCTTAATTTACGACCTTTTTTGAATACCGCCAAGCGTTAATTGGGGTACAAAGTCGATTTGTTTGTCTAATAAAAAATTACCTTTTATACTTCTAGAAACGTTGTCGATTCTAAAGTCTAATTCGTAAATATTTCCGAACAAGAGAGATTTGAAGTAGTAATAGCCTTAAGCCATAATTATGGCCAGTAAACAATTACTCGATACAAATCAGAATGGATTTTGAGATATAGTTTGAGTATTTATCAAAATTTGGCGTCCAACAAATTAGAAAGTCCACACTAATTATTATTGTTGTTAATTGTGTTTTATTAGAAAATAATTACTGATTGAATGTTTTTGTTTTTCTAGTTCCTAAAATAACCAGATTTCAACACTCGATATTCTTTATTATCGTTACACGCATTTATTGTATTTTAATTTGATCTATTGATAGAATTCTATTTGGAAATCTGAAGAAATCGCGTGTTTCCTAATAAAAATTGCCAATTTAGATCATAATTTCATAATTATGTACACCTTGTATGTTGAAATATCTGGCGGACATTTAAATCAACCTAAATGACTTTAAATTCAACTCTACTGGATTGAGAAAAATTTCAAAAAATTACCAAATTCTAGAATTGTTATATCTCCTCCCGGACATTTTCTTAATTTTCCGGAAAACTAACCGTGGAATCGACAGATTTCTTGAAGGTTTGAATAGAACTTTTTATTTGCCATCTAACAGTACGAGAATTTTTGCAAAATAATCAAAATTGGCCGAGTTATGAGGGAAAATACAAGAAATTGTACAAAAATACGGGAAAAACATGTTGTTAGATTTTCGTCTGTAATTCAAATTTGTATCAATATTTTGAAAAACGGGAAAAACCATTGCGTTCTATAAGAAATGCTCTTTTCAAAAATCCATTTCCGGTTGTCGTGGCCTCAAGGACGAGCGAGAAATCGCAAGTTAGAAATTCACATTTTAGCCGGTTAAAATTATTTCCAACTTAAATGTGATTTTTGACCAAAATGACGTCATGCGCAAAACGTACCAAAATACGCCATCTGCGCTGTTCCACTGGACTACCAGTGTATACCAAATTTTATTGGCAAGTTTTACCAACTGTTGGTGGAAAATCCGTTGCCAACTATACAAATTATCCAAGATTTGCTTTGATTAAAAGTTATGATGTTTTTTAGAAATGAAGAGGCAGTGGAATACTAGAAATTTGTAAATATCTGCGGTATTCTCTATGCTAATTCGTTACCATGACAAGGTCTAGAATACGGCTGGTCGTTGACTTCTAGCGCCATCTGAAATTGTGTTGAATGACTTGTTCGTAATGTGACGAACATCCGGCCGTTTTTATTAAAATCAACTAAAGTCCTGACGATTGAATGGAAAATTCTATTGGATGAAAGGCTTAATTGTTCTTACTGATTATTAAAATTGTACAATTGTAATACATTCTTATTTATAATTTAATTTAAATACAACGGAATATTTTTTAATTTTTTTACTTCAATTAATCATCAATTATTCACAACAACTATGTTTGTTTCTTTTAAATCGGTGTAAGTGCGCTGTATTTTATTTTAATTCGAAAAAAGTTGTGCAGTAATTACAAGAAAGTGGATTTTATGTAAAAAGAAACAACAATATTAATAACAATTAAAATGGCCTTTTCGTTAATTAATAGGAATTTATGGACATAAGAAAACGATGTAATTAATCATTAATTGTTTGTTAGAAAAATGTATAAGAAAAGTTACTGACAATATACGTAAAAATAATAAAAAAATGCAAATAAAAAAAGACGATTTCAATTCCATTACGTCAATTTGGTTTTTATTGCTTTATTTAGCTATCGATTCGATATCATCATGTAGAGTCGCTTTTGGACCGGTTTTTTATACAATTTCTTGCCATTTTGCACCCATAATAGCATTGTTAAAGCACCAAAAACGCACACTTTTAGTACATTTCAATAGTTATGGTAATTCATTGAAGTTGGTAGTTTGTCACTCAAATTTGATAAATTATTTGATAATTTTCAATTGGATTAATGTTCGTTTGAAACAGATTTGTGAGCGTAGGTCGGCTTCTTATTTCAGCGCAGCAATCTGCATTACCGACAGATCGTGTCGGTAATGCAGATTTCTAAGTTGAAACCAGAACTGACAGTCATAGGCTACTGCGAGGAAAAATAGCGTGAAACACCCTGTATAGAACAATTTTTTAAAATACAAAGAGTAATAGAAAAGCAATTGAATTTGTCGTTGTTACCAACCGCTACAAAATTCCCTAACTACAAGAATTTTGTTTTCAGAAAACAATACAAGATTGGTTTTATAAAGCGGACTCGTATAAAAAGCCATGACTATTTTTATGTTAAATGGACATTTCAATCTACAGCAATGGAAGGTTACACTTGTTGATAGCCAGAAAACTAATAAAACTGGCCGAATGTCTGAATTTCCGACCGATAAATCGGACCTTGACTGGAACTTTTGCGTACACTTAAAAAAAGGACGACGACAATAAATCACAAGACACATCCAGTTTTGGCGACTTCAATGACGTCCATATTTCCGCAATTTTTATTATTTTATTTTAATATGTGTGTGTGTAATTTATAACAGGAAATCGTATGTAATTTCTTCAGATTTCTGCAACGATAGAGTCTCGCAATAGATTTTTGTATTCACAAATGCACTTTTATAACAATTTTATTACTTGCGAATTGACCATAAATGCAACTTTTGAAAATAGCGCGCGTTCTATCACTACGGAACGGATTGATTGCCTTAACGGCGTTAATCAGAGGTGAATTGAAACTGAGATGTTGCAATTCAAAACAATTTCATCATTCATAATTGATTCATTAATGAATTTCGAATGAGAATTTGATGTTAAAATCTGTAATTAAATCTATTAAAACGTGTTTTCACTAAAATAAGATTTGACAAGCACAATAGTTTTCTGAGAAATTAGCTCGAAATTTTCCTAAAATTAATTTAAAATTAGTATTCAACTAAAAAACTCTACACCTTAGTTATTTGTTGTTTTTTCTTAAAAAAAAAACTAGAAATAATCAAGAATGCAATCATCTTTGGTATTACAGAAAGTAGGTAACGCAATTGAGAAATGCAAGATTACCACCATTATATTTAATTATAAACGAAATTCCTCACTACTACTCGGTGTATTAAGCGATTTAAAAATGATCGCATCCAATAGAAATTTGGAAGTCTTCTATATCTCGAAAATATCATGAATTGCGACTGGATATATTACAGAATTAATTATTTTAAAGGGAATGAAACAGAAGTGGAAGCGAAAACAACAACGCAAAAAGTATGAAAACTAGAAGTAAAATGGCCAACTTTTTGCCAATTTTCCGGAAAACTAGCACACTTGGCAAATTTGGAAACGGCTTCCATTTTACTAGAAATTGTTGAAATTACATTTGTTAAATTATAAGAGAAATATGAAAAAATGCGAAAAAATATGCTCCAACATTTTCCTCGGATTTCTTTAAAGCAAAATATGCCTCGAATGCTCCTTAAAGCGCTACTTCTAGATCTTCCAGTTTCTATCAACTTCCCGGAAAAGGAACAAACTGGAAAAATTATTTAGGTATTTTAAAAGCTCTTCGAACTATGCAAAAATGTAAAGAAAAAGGAAAAGAAAAGATGGACTCCAAGAGTTTCCTCGGTAATTGGCATTTTTGTGTCCACTTGCCAGAAAACTAACATACACACCGGAAAATTTCTGGGAGATCAAAAAGGTCTTCTAATTTGCTATAACTTGACGAAAAATCTGTAATATTTGTAAAGTGGGAGAATATGGAAAATTCGGAGAAAACCTGTGCTTCATGATTTGCCTCTGTAACGCCGACTTCTATTAGAGTTTTTCAAAACCTTCAGTGATTTTCTAATCATTAGAATATCTTGTTAAGGAAGGGAGATATCGATTATTAAAAATTGGCATTTTACGGACACATTTGTGAAAAAACACTTGCTTCAAGATTCTTCTTTGTAACTCAGAATTCAATCAAAGCTCTCCAAAAACTGCCTCTAATTGTCATTGAATCATTACCATGTACCATCAAACAAGCGAAATATTTTCCCTTGTAACTTTGCGACTCAGACTTGAAGTATTTTTGAAACAAAATGGTGCTTTTAATGATTTTCGAAACATTACAAAATATCATTAAATCGGAGAGAGATCAACAAATTGAAAATTTATAAACACTAAACTAAAAACAAAAAGGCTCATCAGTTTTTGTCAATTTTCCGGTAAAGTTGTACCTATCAGCGAAAGGTACTTTTATTTTACTATACACTGTAAGAAACTTGCGGCAAAATCGATAATCTTTGCCAAATTATAGAGGAAAATATGAGAAAATAAGGCGAAACACATGCTTCAAGAATATGCTCTTTCAGCTCAAGGAGCTATTTCCGGACGCTTGGCATAGTTTGGACATCAAATCGAAAAGAACATTACACTGTAGACCTTTAAATTTCAATAAATTAGCATTGTCTGAATAATTTACGATGTATATCCGCTTAAAGAGGGGCGGAAACGGAGCCCAAACCTTGCGGAAATAGAGACGCGTAACATCTCTAATTGTGACCTTTGAATTCTGCCAAAATCCTTCACGCCCACAAGAAGTTAATTATATTGACTGATTCAGTGTTGTCCTTTCGAACTGTAAACGTCAAGGTGTTAGAAAATCCAGTTGTCCGGTATATGTAACCGTTACTGCGTCACTCTGGGATGACTATATTCCGGTCGATTGGGCAACTTTCATTTTTGAAACTGTAATCTCGCTCTTCATTTAGCGTAAAATTGTATCATTATTATTATTATTATCAACATCGATACATGGCCTTGATCTTGAACTAGAATTTATTAATCGAATAATAAGAATGAAGATTTAATTAAGATTACAAAGAAGAATAAACAGATAAGAAAATGACAGCGTATTGTAGTTATTATTGCAAAATGCTAATAACAATGGAAATTTATCTGTTGATGATCGGTGCCCTATTGGGAAATCACACTGAGTTAATGGGAAAAATAAATTGAAGAATTTATTCAACATAACTAATTATACATCTTGATTTTATTGATTTTTTTTATGTATTCATCGATTAGAAGAAATTTGTGGTTTAATATTAAAATAGAAACGAAAAAATAACCATTCAAATTATAATTCGAGTATTACGAATTTCCTTATTGTTAAGCAATAAAAATACAATAGTCCTGTCAAGTGGTCAAGCCACATTTCTTAATATTGATGATTGCTTAGAATATTTGAAATGTCATCATAGATCCGGCGATTGTTTTGTTCAAATTTCAATTTTGGCTACTTCTATTCAAAGATTAACCGATTTATTGAAAATTTAAACAACGTTCCACTTTTAGTTGTCCTTTTCACAAAAAGGAAAGCTTAATTTTGGATTAATTTGAAGGTTGCAGCCATTTCAAATGATTGATAGCGTTAATGATGCCACAGTTAGAGGATATTGCCCATAGCTGTCTAATTAATTAGATAATTCGTCTATTATCATTGAAAATCGATTTTTCGTTAATTCGTTTTATAAACCAGTCTTTCTAGAAATTTAATTCGCCGTTTTGTAAGTAGTTAGGAGTAGTAAAAGTCTACAAATAAATTATTGTCCGTTGAAAATTGTGAAAGAGACGTGAGAAAATACAGCAGAACTTGCCACAGTTTTTTCGAATATAATTATTTGGATAAATCGGTTGTTAAACGTGTAGGGAGAGTGACGCGCCAATCTTGCGTCCTTTTAACCTTAAACTTCACCGACAATCTCGGTTTTTCTGCTTGAAAAACAATAAAAAACAAGCTTATTGTTGTGCAGAGAACAAAGACAGCAACTAGCAAATTTCTATTCTTGAATCAAAACTAGCAATTTTTTGCGTCTTTGGGCAGCACGTCAATACAATCGCCACCTTGTTCGATAAAGTTGCATTGTTCTATGTTTCGATGCAGTTGTGTACTTTTATCCTTGGCATTATGCACCGGTACAAAAAGCCACAACAAAAATGGTTAATTTACAACAATCGAGACGATATATCGTCCATGTTGACAACTAGAAACAACAGAGGACAAGAAAAATAAAATCTTCCATTAATAATAGAAGCGTGTTGGAAAAATTTCTGTAAAAACACACCTCAATGGTGGCAATTAAGTGGAATTATGATGGGAAATTTTTAATTGACATCGAACTACTTGTTGTAATTAAATTGTGTGTTGTTTGTGTGTGGAAAACGAATAAATATGGAAAAAAGTGAACGTCCTCGCTTTTGAGGAGATTTACAATCGGAAATGATTCCTTTATCCCAATTATTGTCTCTTCAAGCTTTTCTATTAAAGTCAATACACTCGTTTGGCATTCTCTCCGTTGTAGAGGAATTGATGAAAATTTTCGAAATTCGTCATTGGATTATTACAAAATACAAATTCTAATCGAATAAACCTTGAGATAGATCATAAAGATTTCGTATTTTAGACTTACACACAGAGTTGTGTTCTTTGTGGATTCTATACAGTTTCAAGGGAATTTATAACTCTCTTTTATATGTGTAGACCAGTCATTCGGATCGAATTTATGTACGAAAAACACCCAAAATTGTAAATTATTTATCGTTTGGTTGTTATTAATTTTTTCAACAAGGCTACAAATCAGCGAATTCGGATAGATTATCAAGGTTATAAAATTAATTTAGAAACGTGAATAATTCGAAATTAATTATACCAATTTGTTACATTTACAGCAACAATGGACAATTGTGGAAATTGATTATTAATTAGTGAAATTTTCGAAGGAATTTCGAGAAAAATTCAATCGAAAACCTTGACCGTAATACACATTTGATATGTTCGAATTTCTATTTCGACATTATTGAGACATGCTGCCCAATTTTCAAATCGTACACCAATTTTTCCAGCAATTTCCGAAACGAAGGCTTTCCCCGGACGATTACTGGAAAATTGTCAACTCCGGCCAGCCTTGGTGAAAGTCCACCGGCGATTACCCTTTCGTTCTTGTTAAATATGAATAAGCAAATTTCAATTCAAAATTGAAATGAGGAAGTCTACGACTTGCAGAAATTTCATTACAACACGGACAATAACGGCAATATTTATTCAAATATTGGATTTACTAAAAATACTGTTATAGGTCCTACAAAGACGATAAATTATCGACTTTATAGCCTAATCTAGCATAGAAATTCGGGGATATTCCCATTAATAAACTCGAATAGAAGCTATAATGTTTTGTTTTTAAAAAAAGAAGACAAACCTGTACAATAGCAATGAGATTTCCCCATTCTTTTGGCAAATTCCTGACATTTTTTTTATTTGCATTTGTAAATGAATTGTAGACATATCTATACTTATGTGGGTGGTCATTAGTTGCCATTTTAAATGAGGCAATTTGTATATTAAGACCATCATACAGACAATGTTGTACATTTCATTAATTTGCATAAATAAACAACTATACAACACGAAAATACAATAAAACCTGGCGCAATAACACCTCTATAGATATACGAAAACGTACTTATTAATCGATAGAATCATCGTTTAATGTATTCCTATCTTCTTCTACTTTATTTATTTACTGATTCGTTTACATAATCAATTTATAGTAAAATAAATAGCCTCTCGTCTAATTGATTTGTTGTCTAGATCAATATTTGAATAATCCAAAATTACACACAATATAGACAAGCAATTTAAATTAAAATTGCAAATCAGACGAAGATTTATACAATTTTGATAGAATTCTTGAAAAATTTTCCACTATATAAAAATCTAATTGACGTCAATCCAAGTTCAAGTTGTCGACAAATTGTCCGTTCATTCTATTATCGAATTTTTGGAATATTCCATTAAATTATTTTGCCGATTTATAAGAGTTAGCAATAATTTTTGTTTTAAAACAAATAGTTTTGAAATAAGCCAGTTTCTTTAAAAAATGCGCCAACATAGCTTATGCGCCATCTAGGCGTCCTATTTTGAAATGACAGCTTCTACAAAATTCTAATAGGTGACAGTTTATTAAACAACAATCGTGGCCACAATTTAGACATGTAATAAATTGTTTATATTGTACATCTAAATTCTATATAATATAATATATAAATAATATAAAGTATCATTAAATTAATGTTAGTATTTCTTTTTTTGCGATTTTCTTTATTGTTGATTCGAATCTGACAACGTTGCATCTTCGCAACGGCGCTCATTTTGCGCATTGACATTTAAACGCGTTTAGGTTATGTTAGTTTCCGTTGGAAATTCGTCGATTTTCAATAAAACCCCCCGAAAATGGTGAAATTAACCGCTGAACTTATACAAAATTCGATGCAATACATCAATCCGGTTAAAGACCGCGAATTGGATCTGAGAGGTAATATACTATCGAAAATAATAATTGAGGTTATGTTGATTCGATCATTTTAGGTTATCGAATACCGGAAATCGAGAATTTGGGGGCTACCGGTGATCAATTCGATACAATCGATTTCTCCGATAACGATATACGTAAATTGGACGGTTTTCCATATTTGAAACGATTGAAATGCTTATTGATGAACAATAATCGTATTGTGTAAGTATAGTGTTAGAATTTGAAAATTTATCGATAATTATCGAATTGTAGTCGTATTGGTGAACATTTAGAGGAGAATATACCGAATTTAGAAAGTCTAATATTGACCGGTAATCATTTAGAGGAATTAAGTGATATTGAACCGTTGATGACATTAGAGAAACTATCAGAATTGAGTTTATTGCATAATCCGATTACATCGAAACAACACTATCGTTTATATTTAATTTATAAATTACCACAATTACGTCTATTAGATTTTCGTAAGGTAACAATGAAAGAACGCGAAGAAGCCAAAGTGTTATTTAAAAGTAAAAAAGGCAAAGAAATCCGTAAAGAGATTGGGAAACGAGCAAAAACGTTTATACCGGGCGGTGGTAATAGTCTCAATACGAATAGTTTGGCACAAAGTAAAGGCTTAACAAATGAGGAAATTATGAAAATTCGGGAAGCTATAAATAAAGCTAGTTCGTTGGAGGAAGTCGAACGATTACAGAAATTGCTACAATTGGGACAAATACCAGGACAAGATGGTGTGAATGGTTGGTAATTTTTCGACATTACGACTTTTATTGATGGTTTTGTGTAATTTCAGGACAACAAAATGGCCGAAACGATATGGATTATGAGTAGAGGTAATAGTTATTAAAAAAAAAACAACGATTTTCATTCAATTATTTCAACAAAAATCTAGTTTATTTTACAGCATTTTCACACAATTATGATTAGTTGATAAGAACTGGATACTAGATAGTTTGATAAGGTTGCGAAGCGATTTTTTTTTCAATTAAATTTGATTTGACAAATTAATAAATTAATTATCTTGTTTATCATCAAATATACAACCTAAATTTGTACCTAATGCAAATAATGATGGGAAAATATCACCGAAACACATCATTTTATTCGTATCAGGCCGTTTATCAGGATCAACATCCAACATAATTTCAATCAATTGTTGTATTTGTGTACCATAAGTGTCAGTATCGACTTTTTTGATACGTCCATTAACAATCGACATAATCACATTGGAAACGGGCCCATCGAACATCTTCTCCATCATGCATAATTCGTATAAAACACAACCTAATGACCAAATATCTGATTTATAGTTGTACGGCTTACCGTTACAAACTTCCGGAGCGGCATAATTGCACGTACCGACGATAGTATCAGTTGAAGTGTTGCTAAAATTTAGGATTTTTAAAAAGTATTTCACCTGGGACTATAAGTTCGTATGATGACTGCTCTGAATGGCAAGCAACTTGAAAAATATAAGGATTTAGCGAAATTTGAGCCTTGTAGCGTTAAAAAACGCCCATTGGAAACATTTCAAATCATTCGAGGTCCCAATTTCGCTACAATAATCTCTAGAGACCATTTTATCAGTCCTTAAAATTTTTCTAATTGCCCACCAAATAATAACAGTTGGCAATCGTGGCTCGGGCTGGACCAACGGCCATTAAAAGGCCCGTGAAATTGCTTTTTGAATATTTTTTGGCAATATCGTAAAAATTGGAACAGATTTAAAAAGAGCATCGTTTCGGTTAAGGGCCCGCATCAGTTATAGAAGAATTTTCAAAACAACCCCCGAAGTTTATTTTCCAACGCATTTTAATGATCTAAACGGCATTTGAAAGAGCATTTCAAGCCGGAGGGAAGTGTATATATCAGATTTTTGTAAATCCGGATGAAATCTAGAGTAACAGAAGGAAATATAGAAGCATTTTTTACAGTGTTCTTTAATATTTTCCCCCATAACTTGGCAAATATGGCTAATTTTCTAATGAATTTCACAAAACATGTGGCAAATTAAAAGCGCTTTCCGAATCTGCCGGAAATTTTCCGATTGCATTGCTAGTTTTCCGGAAAATTGATGAAAGGTCTAGGCATACTAATTTGATTTTTTTACGTACAATTTTAAACTTAAACAACTGAACTAGGACTCATTTGAAAGCTAATGAATAGGAGATTATTTTGAGAGTAGTTTGAGATTGAAATTCGGAAAATTTACCGGAAATTTATGGTGGAGAAATGTGGAGAATTTTCACCTATTATTTTTATCTGTTCAAATTAATTATTTTTATATAAAATGTATTGCAATTTATAGATTATTTCATTACCTTTCCGACCATTACCATTGTTGCTGCAGAAAATTGAAAATCTTCTGAAAAATTAGTGATAACCAAACTATGTTCATCGTGTGAAAAACTAGTTGAATAGCAAGTCTCCAAGCTAACAGATATGCCGGATGAGTTCATGAAATAATAAACAATATTGGCTAAATTATGGGGAGAAGTGCTTCTATAATTCAAGATTCCATCCGAATTTCAAAAATAAAGCCTCAATAGAGGCACCTTGAAATCTTTCTAATTCTGTTTCATCTTTTTGGACAAATAAGCGCCTTATGCCTCATGAGATTTGGGGCGAATTTTTGAATCTCCACCGAGGCTAAAGTGGTCCAGTCCGGCACTTCTACTGGAAATTTTGCTATTCTAGAATTACCTCATCAATAGTTTCGATATGCCGAAATCGCCGATTTTGATCACATTCCCATAAATGCCGGTTAAAAATATATTCTCGCATTTCAAATCACGATGGATCACGTTCTTCTCGTGAATATGATTCAAACCCGATAGAATTTGGCAGAAGAAATTCATCACAATCTACAAACACTACGAATTAATTGAAATTTATTTGGATTTCGTTGGATACTTGTGCATGGAAACGGTTGGGTCGATTTTTGGCGATATAATCGAACAATGTGCCTTGATTGGCGTATTCCATAACGATATGATAAGTGCCTTTACTTAGGAAATTATCGTAATATTTGATTATATTCGGATGATTTAACGTTTTCAATACGGCAACTTCATTTTTTGCAGTTTCCAATAGTTCGCTATTCTTACCGATATGGATCAGTTTGATCACGATTTTCTCTTGATTGTGCTTGCGTTCGCACAGATGAATTGTACTGAAATTGATCGGTTTGTTAGGCAAATTTCGGAGAGAATATTTGGTCGAAATCACCCAAATGTTCCGCGGCCCAATACTTCAATCACGTTGTAGAAATCCATTTTTAAAGCGGCACCAAATCAATATAGACACAGTAAAACTAACACAATACAAATTGTAGACGGATACTTATAAAATTACTAATACCAATCCTCAATTAGGCTTTATTGAAACTGAAAAAAGTGCGACAATATTTTTTATATCACATTTACGCTAATTTAACACCCTCAGGTTGGTAGTGAGGTGACTAAAGATATCATTCCACTACCAATCTAGAGAACTTCAATCTAATCGCAATTCAACATTTATCTTTCAATAGTTTCACTTTAACGAAACTGTAGTCGTCGTTTTCGGCTTGCCCCAACATCGTTTCTTTCTTACAAAATTGCCAACTGGAATACCACAACTTTAAGTTAATTGTTCAAGGAGCCAGAGTAGATTTCATCGATGTGTCCTTGCGATTATGACAACTAAAAATAAGTTTTTGGAACAGCATTTCTTGGTAGATTTTGGAAAATTTCGATACAGTTCTATGTGGCAAACAAAACAAAAATCTTCGTTCTTATTTTATTTTCGTTTTTATTTCTATTTTCCTCCGCAACTCGACCAATATTGTTTATTTTGCAGTTATTCTTCTATTAAGGGGAAGGAGTAGACCTCGTCGTTTTGACCGGCGATTCAGCGATTTCTCGGTTATCCTCGAGACTACGGCAACCGCAAATAGTTTTTTGAAAAGAGCATTTCTTATAGAGCGCAACGGTTTTTCCCGTTTTTCAAAATGTTGATACAAACTTGAATTACACACGAAAATCTAGAAACGTGTTTTTTTCGTATTTTTGTACAATTTCTTCTATTTTCCCCCATAATTTGGCCAATATTCTAATGAATTTCACATAGCTGTTAACAAATTAGAAATGCTTTTCGAATCTGCAAGAAATTTTCCTAACGCATTGTTCGATCAAAAGCATTTTTTGATATTTTGAAAATTGCCTGAGTTTTCGCGGAAAAACCGATTGGTTTTTCTTGCATTGTTTCCACTTATTAAAATTGATTATTTTGCGTTGAAATATAGTAGTTAGGTAGATAATTTTGTCCTGTTTCCGATTGATGCACTATTTTTATCTTGTACCCCGCCTTTGTATCAGCTTTCGAATGAGGGGTTGATCAATGTTTTAAGATAAAAACTGTAGAAAAAACTTTGTTGTAGCGTACAGTTTTCTCAATTTTCAGGGAAACTAACTGTGTAATCGGGAAATTTCTTGAACATTTGGAAAGAACTTTTTATTTGCTATCTAACTACAAGAATTTTCGCAAAATAATCAAAATTGGCCAAGTTATAAGAGAAAATACGAGAAATTGTACAAAAATACGTGAAAAACATGTTGTTAGATTTTCGTCTGTAATTCAAATTTGTATCAATATTTTGAAAAACGGCAAGAACCATTGGATTCTATAAGAAATGCTCTTTTCAAAAATCTATTTCCGGTTGTCGTAATCCCAAGGACGAGCGAGAAATCGCTTCACATTTTCGCCGGTCAAAACGATGAGATCTACTCCATCCCCTTAATATACAGGTTGCGCCTAAAGGATGGCCTATTTCAAGTATATGAAGTTTCTGAGATTTCCGATAAGCTACATGATTCGAATTTTGCTCAATTGATCTCCTTTCAAAAAGAGAAATCGCGCACATCCTATCGATGAAATGTACTCAGACTAATTTAATAAAATTACCTATTGCTGTACATATCTCTGATCATTAATTTATCGATAAAAACTAGAGTTGGATAAGTTTGATTCGTTTCAATTTCCGCATCGTTAAATCGAATTGTTGCATCAATTTCACCGACATCGTCCAAACTGCGATGATCAACAACAAATAATTGACTCATTACAGTGCCTGCCATTACAAAATCCGAAATTCTACAATCAAACCGTGTCAATTTGCCATTAATTATTTCGAAAATTGACGAAATATACTTGCAAATTATATTAAAATCAACACTATGTTCTTTATAATCCAAAGTAATTTTAAATTCGCCGGCTATAGCACCAGTTCGTTGGCTAACATAAATCGAACCTTGCAGTTGTGTACCTACGAAATTGTTTTATTGATTTGAATAATTAATCGTGATTATTTACCACAAAATGGTGGTGATTTCTTCGTCACGAAGAACATGACACCATTACCTTTAACGTCTTCGCCGAATTTACCAATTTCATATTGATCATTCTCGATAGAAAAATTGTATCGTGATTGATTAGATTGGAGCAATGTTGGAAAACAACGGCCATCTTCGAACGATTCCAACCCACCTGGACAACTGAATGAGATAAAATCACAAGAATCGGTCTGGTTGGAGGCTTTATTTAGTAGTGATTCTAAGAATAGATGCCAGGCACGTAGATGACTACAAGCGATATCTCTTGTTAGGCTTTTCTCTGTAATATCAAATCAATACAATAGAATTGAGTAAATTTTATTGATAATATTGGATAATGGCGCGTGGTCTTTAAAGGTGGTGTTAAATAAAAAAATTGTTAAATCCTCGGTAGTATAGTGGTCAGTATCCCCGCGGGAGACCGAGGTTCGATTCCCCGCCGGGGAGGCGGTTTTTTTTTTTAATTAAAACATACCAAAATGTGAAACAACCACAGACTGTCTACGATCTCTACAACCGGGTTGTTCTTGGCCACCGTTTGGGAAGTAATCAACATGTCCTAATGGTTGCCACAAGCCGAAACCATCGGTAATTGTCTGTAAAGAGCAATAAACACACAAATAGAAAATTGTTAGAGAGATCAATAAAAAGTTTCGTAACAGTTTTATACATTGTGACCGAAAAGTTCCGCACAATGAAAATAACTTTTTTATTTATCAAAATTTCGAAAAACGCCGAGACAGGTAACTTTTTATTTTTTAATTATTTTTTTGTGGCCGAGTCAAAACGACACTACCAGTTACCATCGCTAAGAAATGGCGTCATCATCAATTTTTTTAAATTAGAACCCCCATTGCAAATTTTTTTTTCTGGAAGAGCATTTTTTCTACGTTCAGACATGTAGAAATTACAGGGGGTTACATGAGAAAATTTTCTAGAAAAAAGTTGTTAAAATTTCCAATTTTCAGTCATCATAATTGCCATGCATCAGCATAGTAGGTGGAAAACACAATACCTCTGAATAAGCATTGATTTACTAATGGATCAAGTAGGCATAGGTTGAATATTTGACATAATTATTGGCAAACATGGCGGATTAAATTGTCAAGAAATTTGGATCGCAATACCTCTGAATAAGCATTGATTTACTAATAGATCAAGTAGGCTTGGGTTGAAATTTTGACATAATTATTGATAAATATGGCGGATTAAATTGTCGAAAATAAAATGAGAAATTCGGAAAATTGCTAGCAATGGAGATGAAAATCGAAATAAAATTAAAATCCATTTGATCTCTTCAATTGTTTGTCCAATTTCCACGACTGTAATCATCGAAATTTCTCTTTTTTTTGACAATTTAATCTGCCAGTAATTATGTCAAAATTTCAACCTATGTCTACTTGATCCTTTAATAAATCAATGCTTGTAATCGTGGTGTGAATATTATATGGTGGAACAGCGCGCATGATNAGAAAGTAGGGTGCACTACCCCATAGACCGAGGGTTGATAGAACAACGAAAATATTTTCCAGCTGTAGTTCAGGTGGAAAAACGGGTGCATACCAAATTTCAGAAACTTTCATCAATTAGAACTCTTTAAAGGTCTAATAGGCCAATCACTTGGCTCACTCTGTATAGTGATTATTGTACAATTTATGGGCATTATTGATTTACAAATAGGGAATATTCAAAGATTAAAGTTCGATTTGTTAATGGAATTTACAGATTATTCACCTTTTGTTTTTGTCAATTTTAATTTATTGAAATTGTCGGAATTCCCAGTTTATTAATCTCGATCTTTATTTTTCTAAATTTACGTCAAAATTTAGTGGAATTTTATTCGAAATTGAATGACGTAAATAATGATGGCAATAACAATAATAAATAATAATAAAGGTAATAAATAATGGTAATAACTAATAATTGAATAGAAAATTAACGATTAGATAATTATACTTTTAATAAAATTAACTAATTTATTGAGAAATAATACAAAAAATTATCAATATTTGATGAAATAGGCGGCAAAACAAGAAACACGGGTGTATAATTGATTGCCTATACTAATCAATTAGAGAATCAAGAAGAAAAATCCCTAACTTTTTGTAATTTAATCCCTTGTGAATCTAGTAACTTTTATCTATACTTAGTTGGTATTGCAATTATCACATGACCCTAACTAGGCGCCAAATTTGAAAACAACCAATAATTTAAAAGTATGCGTCTTTTGAAAATCACTTTTATTTAGGGTTACTTGATAATTTAACTGTAATACCAACAAAGATAAATAAAGTTACTAGATTCGTAAAACTAGGGACTTTTATCTACTCAAAGTCTTCCAAAATTGGCGCCAAATTCAAATCTAACAAATTCTAGAACATTAACCTAGAATTAAATTCGATGAAAACAATCGGATCACTGCGGTCGTTACCTCGAAAACGTTAAAAATAAAACAATCGTTTATCTTAAATGATTATACGGTAGTTTTCATCGTAGTAGCCTAAGATTCATGTAAAGAACGTAGGTCGGCTTCTTATTTCAGCGTAATCTGCATTATCGACAAACAATTGAAATAATGTCGGTAATTTAGTTGGAATAAGAAACGACCTACGTTCTTTACACAAATCATAGACTACTGCTAGCCGAATTACCTTAGATTTGTTTTTGTTTTCCAATGGTATATTGACCTCAACTATTTCTAAATCTAGATCACTAACGTGTAGATTTCCCGAAAATGGTCGAAATTTCGAGAGCAACCCATTCGAATACCAACCCAACAAAATAATAATAATGATGAATATTTAATAAAAATAATTATCATTATTTTTATTGTTGTTTGAATATTTTTACGGACTTTGTACATTCAGGCGCTCAATTCTATAGAAATTGATAAGGATGTCTAGCCGGACCAGTCCACGCAGACATTGAATGACAATATCACAATTCTTATCAGAAAAAATTTTTTTTTGATTTTCTAATAAAAATTACTAAATCCAATTAAGTTTTATTCCAATTATTTGAACTTCAATCCGGATATTACATCATTATCACTAATTAACAAAACAATAAACACGAGCCAACTTGATTTTAGAAAACATGCGCAGTACACGTGCGCACTAAATAACTAACCCTAACAAAGGTGTTACACCTGTTAGTTGGCCATGCTTTAGCTAAATGGTGTGGACAAAGCTACGATACAATATAATCAAACCATAGCCAACTCTATACACACTGTATTATCGATTATATAATCGTATTAAACAAAGTAGGCTACACAAATCGGAAACCATGGCCAACTGAGGGATGCTACGTGACAAGCGACATGGATCCCGAATTTATCCCAAATAAAACCAATTTCTTTTAATTATCGCATAAATTCGACTCTAATTAGATTAAAAATTGGAAATTTTACGAAATTATCAATCGAAATTAACAATAAAAACGATTATTTTCCAATATTTCTCTATAAAATAGACAATAATCGATAAAATCAAAGAAACCATAGGAAAACAAACAAGAATCGCCCCTATTCCAACCATCTTTATTCAACTAATTTGTTGGAGAAAGATAGAATCAAACCGAATTTAGTCGAATTTAACCGATTGTTATCACCCCGATTGCTACTTCCATCTCTTTCTAATAACACAAATTAATCCAATTATCTCTATCTAACACATAGTTGTATTTGTAAATAAATAGAGATGGAGATAGTGATTTGTGCGAGACAGTTGACATGCCTCCCTATTTAACACGACTACTAGATGTGTTTACGATTTATTTTAATAAAACGCCTCCATCATTATTGCACCAATAATAGATAAACGTTTTGGTTATTTTAACTGGACGATAAATTGTGTTTAATTTGTTTTGTTCAATTAACGGCTAATTGTGGTGTTTTTGGGGTTTTTTTTTCTCGATTTATATTTAATTTTTTAATGGATTTATTATCATTGTTGTTCTTCTTTTGGTACGAATTTATTGAGAATTGATCGAATCAATTCTAATCAACCGATAAACTTTATTGCTGCTTACATTTAACAACGATTGGTGAGTCCTAATTAATTTTAATTTTCGATTAAATAGATCTTCAGTTGTTTATTTCTATTAAATTCAATACGATAACAACAGAATTTTGAAATTATTTAATTTAACCGACTGTTAAATTTAACTACGGTTAAATTAACGGATATTTGCTGTTTTTGTTCTGGGTTTATAAATTGGGACATCCTGTATTTTAAATTTTTGGATTTTTCACATTCCCCTCATCCCGAACCGCCGGATTTTGTCGACTATTTTAAGATATGAACGAGCCTTTAGAAATAAACTCGAATCATGTGGGCTATTTCCTGTTTTTTTTATTAATAAAATCGCCAATTACTGGGTAATTTACGAACTAAAAGTAATCCAATTTAAAATGTTACATAATTATAGAGTAAAGCCATGAATTAGGGACGTATGGCGTAGCTTATTTTAGAAAATACCAAAAAAAGAACAATCTAATCGATTGTTTTTATTGAAAAATCATCAATTACTGAGTAATTTACGAACTAAAACTATCCCAAAGTAAAATCATGAATTGGGGACGTACGGCGTAGCTTGATATTTAAAAAATACAAAAAAAACCTAGATTTATTGACAGTCGTTAATTACTGGGTCATTTCTGAATTAAAAGTTAGTATGCGGGTAATAGTAGAGCTGTGACTTAAAAACGTATTGCGTAGCTTGATAGTTTCCGAAAAAACAAATCAATTTAGTCAATTGTTTTTATTGATTATTGGGTAATTTATGAGCTAAAATAATTGTAGCGACAATAACGACTTATCTCGTAGCTTGATCGACAATAGAAAAATCAATCAAATTAACTGGGACGAGGTAAATCAAGTCACCTGTAAAAATATACAGAATGTTCCAGTTTAGAGAGAGATAGATCCATACATACATATAGTTGGCTGTATATTGATTATACTGTGTCGTAGATCGATTCATACGTTTGAACAAATGTCAAATTTAATATAGTGTGAATCAATCCAGGACATTAAATTAAAACATAACCAAATTTCATATTAATAACAATTGAAGAGCGGCTGGAGTTGAAAAACAGCAATTGTCAATTTACACAGTTAACTTTGATTGTCGTCATTGGAGATAAAAGACAACAATTATAACCTAATTTCGAATTTGACGTCAATGACGTAATTAACAAACGAAAAATTCCACCAATTGTGATTCATTTTGGAATGAGTGTGTTTTTTTTTGAAAGTTTACCTTCAAAGACACGATCAAAGTGCATGTTTTCTCTTGTTTCTTTTTTTAAATTCGGTTGTTTTTCAATTGTTGCAACATAACACGAGTAGATCTATCCTTGTCTTGATAATTTGGTGGAATTTCATCATATCTTATCATTGTTGCCAATCATTACAAATTAATAATAATAATAATAATAATAGTGCTAGAATAACCTTTAAACTATCACGTTTTAAATAGCAATCGATAGATAGAAGAGAGAAAAAAGCACAAAAATCAAACGAATTGATAAGAATATCAAAATTACCAATGACTAATGATTCATTAGAAACAAAAAATAATAACGACATTCATTTATTTATGAATCAACACAAATTAATCAACATACCGTTGAAACTATCGAACAAATTGAAATTAGTAGGCGTAGATTTGATGACATAACCTATAATATAATTGACAGATTGTACAAGTCGATAATGCAGGTATCTACAATTACATAAAATGGCGGTCTTTATTGAATTTTATTATAATGGGACGTGCGGTATAAATTGATTGATTGTTTTGTTTTTTTTTGTTGAAAACTATTTGTACATATTGAAATCACGTCAAGGTTATCAATTTTCGGCGAAAAAATCATAAAATTTCACAGAAAAAAATATAACACATATAATCTATATATATATATATGTATGTATGTTTCAAAGATAAGGGAGAATCGGTTAAAATTAAAATAAATCACAGACTTACTTCATTTATTGCTATAGAGACGGCTAGTTTATATTGTTTTGTTTGTTCGATTAACAATTGTAAGTAGCAATTATTTGATTAAATTACTATTATTTTTCAATTAAATAATCAAATTTCTATTGTTTATTGTAATTGTTTACTTGTTTTTTTTTTTTTATAAAAATATCACCTCATAGTTGGCTAGGTCTTTATTAACCTAGTGTCGTAGATTAGTTCATATTCCACTATAGTTGTCATTGTGTAAATGATTAAAGTAAATCATGGCCAACTATTAAATTTTTGTAATAATTGTTTTAATTATCGACTAATATACAGGTGTCTGTTATAAAAGTGACAATATTTTAATAATTTCGTAAATAAATTTGGGGGAAATTCGTGGAAGTGTTTCCAATCGGATTGCCAATACTGTATATTGATTTTTATTATAATTTATTTTGTATAGTTGGCTATACATTTTGTCATAGATTGTTTGATAATTGTTGATATATTTTGAAAGTGTTCGTATAAAGTTACGACACTATTTTAGAAAAGCTTAGCCGATTCTACGAATTAATCTACGACATTATTTAATTAGAGTATGTCAATCAATACCGTGATTATAGCCTACTATGTGTGTTAGAAAAATTAACAGGACAGGGGTGGGTCGTGAAAATATTTAGCATTTTCTGTCTTTCTTTCCTTTATTCTCTCACTCATTTCCTCTCTTTATCTCTCTTACTCTATCTCGCTATTTCTCTCTCTTACCCTCTCATTTTGTCTCTCTTACTTTCTGACTCCTTCTCTTTTAGTCATCTGTCTTTCTTTTTCATTCCGCTGTCTTCTCTCCTTCTCTCCTTTCACTCTTTCCTTATCACTCTCTCTTACTCACTTGCGTTGTTTTCCTCTTTCTCCTTTTCTGTCCTTTTTCTCTTTAATCCCTTTTCTCCTTCTCTTTTCTCTGATATCGCCTCTTAGTGTCCATCTCCCTTCTCTATTCTTTCTTCTCAGTTGCTCCTCTCTTCCTCTCTTTTCATTTGCTTCCCTCTTTCTTATCATTTGTTTCTCTCTCTCTTCTCATTTGGTTCTATCTCCCTTTCCTCTCATTTGCGTCCTTCTCTCTCTGTCTTCCCATTTGATTCTCTTTCTCTTTCTCTCTTGCCATTTGTATCCTTCTTTCTTTTTCTCTCTCTCTCTCTTCTCATTTGCTTCTCTTTCCCCCTTTTCCCATTTGCTTCTCTCTCTCTCTCTCTCTCTCTCCTCATTTGCTTCTCTCTCTATTCCCATTTGGTTCTCTCTTTCTTCTCATTTGGTTCTCTTTCTTTCTATTCCCATTTGCTTCTCTCTCTCTACCTCTCTCTCTCTCTCTTCGCATTTGACTCCTTCTCTCCCTCTTTTCGCATTTGACTCTTTCTCTCCCCCTGTTCTCATTTGCGTCCTTCTCTCCTTGTCTTCCCATTTGATTATCTCTCTCCCTTTTCTCATTTGCTTCTCTCTCTATTCCCATTTGGTTCTCTCTTTCTTCTCATTTGGTTCTCTTTCTTTCTATTCCCATTTGCTTCTCTCTCTCTACCTCTCTCTCTCTCTCTTCGCATTTGACTCCTTCTCTCCCTCTCTTCCCATTTGACTCCTTCTCTCCCTCTCTTCTCATTTCCGTCCTTCTCTCCTTGTCTTCCCATTTGATTCTCTCTCTCTCACTCTCTCTTCTTATTTGCTTCTCTCTCTATTCCCATTTGCTTCTCTCTTTCTTCTCATTTGGTTCTCTTTCCCTCTATTCCAATTTGCTTCTCTCTCTCTCTCTCTTCTCATTTGCGTCTCTCTCTCTCTCTTCTCATTTGGTTCTCTCTCCCTCTCTTCTCATTTGAGTCCTTCTTTCCCACTCTTCTCATTTGCGTCCTTCTCTCCCTCTCTTCCCATTTGCCTCTCTCTCCCTCTCTCTCTTCTCATTTGGTTCTCTCCCTCTCTTCTCATTTGAGTCCTTCGCTCCCTGTCTTCCCATTTGATTCTTTCTCTCTCTCTTCTCATTTGAGGCCTTCTCTCCCTCGCTTCTCATTTGCGGCCTTCTCTTCCTCTCTTCCCATTTGCTTCTCTCTCTCTCTCTCTCTCTCTCTCTCCTCATTTTATTCTCCCTCTCTTCTCATTTGAGTCCTGCTCTCTCTCTCTTCTAATTTGCGGCCTTCTTTCCCTCTATTCCCATTTGCTTCTCTCTCTCTCCCTCTCTCTCTCCTCATCTGCTTCTCTCTCTATTCTCATTTGTTTCTCTCTCTCTTTTCATTTGGTTCTCTCTCCCTCTCTTCTCATTTGAGTCCTGCTCTCTCTCTCTTCTAATTTGCGGCCTTCTCTCCCTGTCTTCCCATTTGCTTCTCTCTCTCTTCTCATTTAGTTCTCCCTCTTCTCATTTGCTTCCTTCTCTCTCTTTCTCTCTCTTCTCATTTGCTTCTGTCTCCCTCTCTTCTCATTTGCGGCCTTCTCTCCCTCTCTTCCCATTTGGTTCTCTTGTTCTCTCTCTCTCTCTCCTCATTTGCTTCTCCCTCTATTCTCATTTGTTTCTCTCTCTCTTTTCATTTGGTTCTCTTTCCCTCTCTTCTCATTTGCGTCCTTCTTTTTCTCTCCTCTCATTTGCTTCCCTCCTCTCTCTTCCCATTTGCTCCCCCCCTCTTTTCTCATTTGCAGTGTCCCTCTCTTCTGATTTGCCTCTCTCTCTCTTTCTCTCTTCTCATTGGTCACTCTGCCCCCCCCCCTCGCTCCTCTCATTTGCTCTCCTCTCTCTCTCTCTTCTCTCATTTGCTCTCCCCTCTCTCTCTCTTCTCATTTGATTCTTTCCCTCTCTCTCTCTCTCTCTCTTAACTTTCTCTCTCTCTTAATCTCCTGTCCAGATTCGAGTGAAACAAGCTACGACACTACTTAACCAAGCCACAGCCAACTATAACATGACATATACCAGTGGCGTATCATTAATTATTATTTATTTGTTTTCTTTTGTTACAGTGTAAACGTGGCAAACATGTCGAGTACAGTCTCGAATAGTGAAGTACAGACAATACCAAAAAATGAATGTTATTTCGATAAAAAAAATAACAATAAACAACAACAACAACGTTTCCATCGTTTAGTCCGGACAACGTCATTGGAGAAAATCCGTCGTTTTAATACATTCATTTGTTCCCAACAATATTATATTTTACCATCAATATTGCTATGGTTGAAAACATCACAAAATAGTCTACAAATAACAATTGAAAAAACAATTCATTTGTTTCGTTCAATTATTTTTTTAACAATCTATAAATTGTATCAGATTGATTTTAAAACAAATTTCAAATCAATTCGTATACAATTGAATCGATTTTATTCAAATTTTTTGAAAATCGAACAGAACAACTTGTTGAAATTACTAATTTATATCATTTGTTTATCGTTAATTCTACAAATATTCGTTTGTTTATATTTATTTTTATCAAAAGGTGTAACTTTAGGCTTACTATTTTTAATCTTTACATGGCTCTATATCAATTATTTACATTACAAAACTGTTTACTTGTATCAAAAATACCAACAACTCGATTATAAACGATTGTGATTAATTTATTTTTATTATCAATCAATCAATATTAATATTATTATATAATAATAATTATCAAGTTTATATTAAAGGCTGATAAAATTAGTAAACGATATTTCATCATAAATTTGGCGATATAACAATCACATCAGTCGTAGCTTGATCCATTTAGGTTAGTTTTTCAATGAAAGACGCCATATTTGCAAAAACTCACAGCCAACTTGTGTGTGAAATACCGTTGTATTGTTGTCATATTTCTAATTATACCGCTAATTAATTAATTAATTTGTTAATTAATTGTAATTAGAGGGAGTATGTAACGAGAAATGATGCTTTTTTGTATTTTGGGTTTGATATTTGTAATTATTTGATAATTTATAAAATAAACAATTCATACAAAAATATGTTACTATGTTACGACACCCTTATCAGTTGATTTGTTAATATTTCTGTTTCTAAGCATAAATTATACACGTTATCGCGTTATCACTAAGTTTAATATAATTTTTAATTGATTGTAAATCGGTAGATTTGGAGAATTGTAGAAAATGTGGCAATTGGATTCGGATATACGTTTAATTGATTGTTCGATTAAAAAAGCTGTCAAAATTTGAGAATTAGGTGAATTTTCTTACGATTTCGAATTATTGTTAGAAAATTAACATTAAAATTAAATTAATTAAAAAATTCTGGATTTATAAGTTTTAGTGAAAACTGGCAACAATGCTGGGTGATTCCACGCATGCGCGCGAATATTCTAGCATGCTCTGGAACTTCGAGAAAGTGTGGTTATGTACGGCATGTCTTGGCGCCATTGTGATATTATTGTTAGAATTGCAAGTATTATTTGAATGAAATAGTTAATTGATTAGAAAGAATGTTAGACGAACGTAAATACGGTGTGCTCGTCTCGAAATTGGACGAATTGAAGGAATTCCAACTGGCTTTGTTGAAGAAACGTCGCAAATTGATACCAAATCTAAGAAATATAGGTTATGTTCAAATTAGAATTTTCACAAATAGCGGTGAATTGAACAATCAACGGGCCAAATTGGACGTGGGCAATTCGAAGATGTTCGTTGAAACGGAGAATGGTATCAAATTTGAAATTCATTCGAAGCAAATTATCGGCGTTTGTATCGATTTGAATACGATCAAGATGCAATTCAAGCCGAATTGTTGGTTCGATTATTGTTTATTGAAATTCCCAAATGGACGGATCGTTGGGGAATTTTTGAATGCACTACCTCTGCTCAATTTTAAGACTGACACGAACGATGAGAATCACCAAGGGAATTGAGGCGATTTTTTTGTCGTATTTTTTATAAGAAGACTGGCTGGAAATTTTACGAAATTTTAGTATATTTTTCTACAGAAATAATTGTCCATTGATTATGTAAAATAAAATTTTGTAAATTTTTATAATTGGTGGTTTTATTTTGACATTACAACAATGGGGCTACAACTAGACAATTGCGTCATTTTTCCCTTAAAAAAACAAGAATAAATGTGCGACGATAGTGGATTATTTCTATTTTCTAAACAATTTTGCCACAATCACCTTTTTTTCACAAAAAATATACTCAATTAGTGTTAATTTTCTAAAATTTTCCACTAGGTCTACAAATAGAGGTCAATAGATGTCGCTTCTATGGTGCAAAATTCTAGATATTTAGGTTATTGTTGGTAATACTGACAGATGTCGCTACTTTCAATTTAGAGATTGGATTTGATGTAATTTGACATAATTTTCTAACCTAAAACGAACAAATTTCACAATTTTATTACAATTATTTTGTCCAATTCTATCATTTTTATCAATTTTAACTCGTATAAATTCGATTTAATTTAAATTGAAATTTTATCGATTTACAATTGGTAGTATTGTTGAGTGGCGCCAATATTTGAAAAAATTCCATGACCTCTCGATTGACCTTCAAATAGAGCAACTGTCATTGCCAACTTTGTTAATTATCGAAGATTTGTCCAAAATTTTCGAAAAAATGACCTCTGTTGATTTAAATAAATATTTACGGTTTGTTTTTTGTTATTGTTCCTTTCCTTAATTGCGTAATTGCGTGGAATTATTACAAGGTTAGTCCACACCTTTCCATTCCGGTTTATTAAATTTTCAATCGAATTACAGATCAGTATGTGTTTGGGGTCTAGATTGGCATCATGGTGCTATCTATGGACCGTTGGCAAGGCCAAATTGCTGTCGTAACGGGTGCTAGTGCTGGTTGTGGTGCTGCTATTGCTGAGATTTTAGTAAAACACGGCCTAAAGGTGACTATTTTAGCTCTATTGTTGGCAATTTTTAGCACCATTACTACATTTTTGAGAAAATTTTCAAATATTTAACACCACTACTGGTTTTTTGTTGGAAAAATTCTTCTTTAAAATGATTATTTAGCCATAATTCAAACAATTGTAGCACCTTTACTTATATATATTGCGAAATTTTCAAATACTTAGCACTATTGCTGTTTTTTTTTTTTTAACTTCCAACTAAGGTGACTATTGTAGCTCTACTATCGACAATTTTAACACCATTATTTTTTTTGGGAAATATTTTGCTTTAAGATGACTATTTAGCTCAATTTTTAATAGTTTTAGCACTTTTACGTATATTTATTGCAAAATTTTCAAAAACTTAGCACTATTGCCGATTTTTATCAAAAAAGTTGGCCTCCAGTTGACAATTTTTTAGCACCACTGCGCATAGTTTTGCAAAAATTTCAACCACTTAGCACTATTACTGGTATGTTTGAGAACATTTTCAAATATTTAGCACCATTACAGTTTTCTTGTTGGAAAAATTTTGCTTTAAAATGACTATTTAACCATCTTTCAAACAATTGTAGCACCTTTACTTATATATATATTGCGAAAATTTCTAATATTTAGCACTATTGTTGTTTTTTTTTCAAAAATTTTCAACTAAGATGACTATTGTAGCTCTACTATCGACAATTTTAGGAACATGTGTGATATTTTTGAGCAAATTAGTGTTAAATTTGGAAATTTTGAAAAATTTAACACCCTTAACGTTTTTCTTTGGAAAAATTTTGCTTTAAAATAACTATTTAGCTCTATTTCTAATAGTTTTAGCACCTTTACTTATATTTATTGCAAAGTTTTCAAATACTTGAAACTATTGCCGATTTTTGTCAAAAAATTTGGCCTCAAGTTGACAATTTCTTAGCACCATTGCCCATATTTTTGCAAAAATTTCAACCACTTAGCACTATCACTGGTATGTTTGAGAACATTTTCAAATATTTAGCACCATTACTGTTTTTTTCTCAAAAATTTTGCTTTAAAATGACTATTTAGCCATGTTTCAAACAATTTTATCTCCTTTACATATTATTATTGCAAAATTTTCAAATATTTAGTACTATTGCCGATTTTTTTTCAAAAACTTTCAACTAAGGTGACTATTGTAGCTCTACTTTTGACAATTTCAGCACAATCACTGATAATTTGAAGATAATTCTCAAAAATTTAACACCATTAGAGGTTTTTATTGGAAAAATTTTGCTTTAAGATGACTATTTAGCCTTATTTCTAATAGTTTTAGCACCTTTACTTATATTTAGAGCAAAATTTTGAAATATTTAGCATTATTGCCGATTTTTTTTCAAAAACTTCCAACTATGGTGACTACTGTAGCTCTACTTTTGACAATTTTAGTACTTTATCCCTATTTCTAATAATTTTAGTACCTTTACTTCTATTTATTGCAAAATTTTGAAATATTCAACACTATTGCCGATTTTTTCTCAAAAACGTCCAACTAAGATGATTATTATAGCTCTAGTTTTGACAATTTTAGCACTATCACTGAGATTTTTGAGATAATTTTCAGCAACTTAACACCCTTAATGTTTTTATTTTGGAAAAATTTTGCTTAAAGATGGCTATTTATCCCTATTTCTAATAGTTTTAGCACTTTTACTTATATTTATTGCAAAATTTTCAAATACTTAGCACTATTGGCTATTTTTGTCAAAAAATTTGGCCTCAAGTTCACAAATTTTTAGCACCACTGCGCATATTTTTGCAAAAATTTCAACCACTTAGCACTATTACTGGTATGTTTGAAAACATTTTCAAATATTTAGCACCATTACAGTTTTCTTGTTAGAAAAATTTTGCTTTAAAATGACTATTTAGCCATCTTTCAAACAATTTTAGCACCTTTACTTATATTTATTGCAAAATTTTCACATATTTAGCACTGTTACTAATTTGCCTTTCCAAAATTTTGCAGGTTGTAGGTCTAGCCCGGCGTAAAGACCGTCTCGACGACCTATCGACGAAACTGTCAAACACCAAAGGCCAATTCTATGGGGTTAAATGCGATATGACTATAGAATCGGAGATTTTAGCCGCTTTCAAATGGACTTTGGAAAATCTGGGACCTGTTTCGATTTTAATCAATAATGCCGGCCTGTCAAAACCCACCACTCTAGTGAATGGTGATACGGAAATGTGGCGTACAGTGCTCGATACGAATGTAATGGGGCTAAATATTGCAACCCGTGAAGCCATCAAACACATGGAACTACACAAAATCGACGGCCATATCGTCCATATTAACAGCATTTTGGGCCACTATGTGGCCCATGTGCCGCGTTTAAACGTCTATTCAGCATCGAAATTCGCTGTAACCGCCCTAACGGAAACGCTAAGACAGGAACTATTACGTATGGGTAGTAAAATTCGTGTTACTGTAAGTCGGATTTAGTACTTTTGGAATTTTGAGGTTAGAATTTTGTTCGATTTTAGAGTGTCAGTCCAGGACCGGTTGATACAGAATTTGCTAATCTTCTATTGGAGAATGAACAATCGGCAGAATTTTGGCGTAATTTACCGAAATTGGATGGTGAAGATGTTGCTGATGCTGTTGTTTATGTACTATCAACACCACCACATGTCCAAGTGCAAGAAGTAATGATAAGGCCGTTAGGCGAACCGGTTTAATTTGGAAGATTTCAATGCAATTCCAACAATTTTTGCCTTAATTTTTAGTTATTTTATCTCTAAGGGCCAGAAAAGGTGCTAAAATGGCAGTAATGGTACTAACTTGATTTCAATTACAATATTTAAATTAAAAAAAATCAATTGTTAAAGCTTTTATTACATTAATTTAGTATCCATTGGATTATTTGTTATATAGATCGAAATTTAGGCGAAAAAAGTGTAATCCGGTATTAGTGGGGATTGAACCCGCATTCATTAAAAATTTATTTTATTAAACAATTTTGAAATATCTCGAAATTCACAAAAAATTCGTTAGCAATATTTTCAACTAGATTAAAACAAATAAAATCAATTTTTGTTGGAATTTTTGTATTTTTAACGAAAAAAATTTGGCTTTGTCAGGGGTGGGGTTCGAACCCACGCTCCCGTTTGGGAACCAGAGCTTAAATCTGGCGCCTTAGACCGCTCGGCCACCCTGACTTGTACCAACAATTTATTCAATTTAAAATAATAAACTTCCACTTACTTAATAATCAATTAATTTAATTGATTACAAATAAATAAAATAATTCTAAATTATCATAACAATTATTTCCATAATTATTAATTCGGATATATGGAGGATTGTAATTTTAAATCGAATATTTCAATTGCGGCAACAAATAGATAGAGACCTTAAAGTTTGCAAACAGTAGGCTGTGCAATTTTTGACAGATTGGCATTTTTCGAAGTGTTTCCGGTTTGTTTATCATCAATAATGTTAAATAATTGAAATAATCTAAAATTTAGAAGCTAAATTAAGGTAATTAAGTTTAGAAATTTTAATAAAATTGATTAAAATTTGAATTGTTTTAAATAATTGGCTACAATTAGGTATTTTGAACATTCCAAAGCAAGTAGGCTGTGCAATTTTTGACAGATAAACAACCGCGATTTTTTGGTTATTTCCGGTTTGTTTTTCAATTTATCAACAATCGTACAATCATTAGAAAAAAAATTATAAATAAATTAAACAAAATAATAAAAAAATAAGGTAATTGATTAGATTTGATAAGAATATTAAAATAATTACAGTTTTTTCAGGAACAATTGAAATTCCAATAGGCTACTATGAAAATTAAGTTACATGAAATGGGCTACAATTAGATTTTATAATTGGTCGAAAACCGTAGTAGGCTGTGGAATTTTTGACCCATAAACAAGCGAGATTTGTAGGTTATTTCCGGTTTGTTTTTCAATATTATCAACAATCGTACAAGAATAACAAAAAATGTACACTTGAAGTAAGTAAATTAAGGTGATCGATTAGATTTGATAAAAATAAAAGAATAATTGGAATTTTTTCAGGAACAATTGAAAATTCTACAAATAAATATTTCAACGATAATAACGCCTGAAAATCTAGAATTAGTTGTGATTAAAAATTCAGTAAAATCAAATTCTGGGCTACAATTACTACAATAATTGGGTTGCAAATAACTTGTGAAAAACAATAGTTGGCTGTGGAATATTTGACAGATAAACAAGTGAGATTTTTAGGTTATTTCCGCTTTGTTTTTTAATATTAACTACAATCATACAACAATTCGAAAAAAAATTATAAATAAATTAAACAAAATAATAAAAATTAGACACACGAATCGCATAAATTATGGTAATTAATTAGATTTGATAAGAATATTAAAATAATTGGAACTTTTTCAGGAACAATTGAAATTCAAAACAGGCTACTATAATTGAAATAATAATTGAAAATTAAGTTAAATGAAATAATGGGCTACAATTAGATTTTATAATTGGTCAAAAACCATAGTAGACTTTGGAATTTTTTACATATAAACAAGCGAGATTTTTAGGTTATTTCCGGCTTGTTTTTCCAATTTATCAACAATCATTAGAAATGAAATATAGATAAATTTCAACAAAATAATAAAAATTGTACTCATGAAGTAAGTAAATTGAGATAATTAACAGTAATTAATTAAAAATTAATTGGAGTTATTTTCAGGAACAATTGAAAATTGTACAAATAAATATTGCAACGTTAATAACGCCTGAAAATCTAGAATTAGTTGTGACTCAAAATTCAGTAAAATCAAATTTTGAGTTAGAATTAAATTGGGCTACAATTACTACAATAATTGGGCTACAAATAATTTGTGAAAACAATAGTCGGCTATGGAATTTTTGACAGATAACCGAGATTTTTAGGTTATTTCCGGTTTGTTTTTCAATATTAACAACAATCATACAATATAAGAAAAAAAATTATAAATAAATTAAACAATTAATAAAAATTGTACACATGAAGTAAGTAAATTTAATGTAATTAGTCTATTGAAATATAATTGAATTTTTTCAGGAACAATTGAAATTCTAGACTACTATAAATTAGAAGAATAATGCCCGAAAATCTAGAATTACAACAATTAGTCGATGATGATGATGATAATAATGGTAATATTGTAAAATTTCAACAACAACCAAAACAACAACACGAATCAATATTATTATTATTGAAACAATGTTATTGTCCATATTTAGGTTTAATATTAGCAACATTAAGTTCATTATTTTTCTCATTATGTTCAGTTATTGTAAAATGGTTAACTGATATTGATCCAATTGCATTAGCAACATATCGTTATATTGGTGTATTATTACCAACAATACCAATATGTATTTATAGACAAGAACCAATATTTCCATATGGTAAACGTATTATATTATTATTGCGTAGTTTTACCGGTACAGCTGCATTGATTTTAAGTTTTTACGCATTCCGACATATGCCATTAGCTGATGCATCAGTGATTGTATTTTCTGTACCGGTATTTACCAGTATTTTTGCACGTTTATTTCTAAAAGAACGTTGCAGTCTATTCAATATTTTCAGTATAATATTAACGATAATTGGTGTTATTTTAATAACACGTCCAACGATATTGTTCAACAATACAATTAATTCATTAGGTGATCGTATTATCGATAATAATAACGGTTATAGGACAGAATTGTGGGGTATTGTTGCTGCATTTTCAGCAACATTATTCGGTGCTAATGCTTATATATTATTGCGTGCATTAAAACAAATACATTTTTCAATAATAATGACCAATTTCGGTATATTTGCATTAATTAAATGTATATTGATTACGTATTTTTTTGGACAATTTTGTATACCTACATGTGATAATTATAAAATTGAACGTTTATTAATTATATGTTTAGCTATATTTAGTTTTTTAGGACAAATATTATTAACAATAGCATTGAAAATTGAACAAGCCGGTCCTGTTGCTATAGCACGTAGTAGTGATATTGTATTTGCATTTATATGGCAAATTTTATTTTTCAATGAAATACCAAATATTTATTCAATTTTCGGTGCAATTCTTGTTATGTGTAGTGTTGTATTGATTGGTTTAAGGAAATGGTTAATTGCGTTACCTAATGATAATCAATTTAAACAGAAATTCATCATTTTAACCAAGTAAATACCACTATAAGANAAATTATTTACACCATTGAAAATTTTGATAACAATTTTCATATTTTATTTTTGATTTACCGCGAATCGTTGATACCATTTTCAAAAATATCACGTAATTCTGGTGGAGTACACATTTTTACTTTATTAAAAGTCATAATTAATATGGAGACTTAAACAATTGAAAATCGACTCCTTTTACAAATAAAAAGTTGAATATCGTCAAGTTGAACTGTCATTTGTTTTAATACCAACTTCTATAAAATACCCTAAATTTTAAGGGTTCAATTTTTATTAAAAAATGGTACAAAGGGGCGCAAAATAGGAAAAATAGTATGAAAAATTCGTTTCATAAGTCAATTATGGACTTCTGAAACTTATTTTTCAATATACTATTGTTTCTCCCTCGTGCTTGTTGATTTGATTTTTATAAGTTGGAATTTCGAACATAAACTTAAATTCTGCATGCTTAAATTGGACGTTAAGCTAAGTAGAGTTAATTCAATTGGATGTTCAGAACTCTAGTATTAGTCATTATTTTATTAGACTTACGCAGGCTTAAAAATGGGAAAAAGTTCTGATTGTATTGATTAATTCTTCAAAATTAAACCCTTATAATGAATAGCAAATCGATAAGTTTTGCTATTTTTCTGTTTTATTTCAATTATTAAAATACATCCCATGATTCTTGACTTTCTAAAACAGTAGAGTTCAACTCGAAGTTGGCTTTGCTGCTTGTAAAACAATTTTCAATTAAATAAAGACCTGGTGAAATTTTACGCCTACTTGTCATTCCATTACAAGATTACCACTTTGGGGTTTCTTCAATAGAAAAAAATGCAGGCACTATAAGTGGTAGCAGTATGAAAATTAAATTCCATCTAAACGGTTTGTTTGCCAATCTAAATGCATTATTCAGTCGAATTTGTACGTTTAGTGAGTATTTTCCGTTACTGTACATGCATAATATTGATTAAACAATTATTAACTTTAATTTTTTTCTTTATTTTGTTTAGGAGGAAGTGGCGGTGGAGGAGGTGGAAGTTCAACCTCTGTACGTCGTTTCAAAGTGACTGTAGTAAGCGGTGGATCCAATGGCGGTTCAGATGGATCTACCGGTTCTGTATCGCCAGTATCCAGACATCGTGGCCAACAACAATTTGCTAGTATTCCAGAGGATCATGCCCTCGATGATAATCTGTCGCCAAATCAGACCATCCATTCGCACACATTGTCCAGTGGGAGTCGATGTGCATCACCAGCACCATCTTGGGATTTCAGCTTGGAGGACAGTGATTCGGTGAGTTGGCCCTCTATTTCTCCCCAAACTGGATTCAATAGATAACTTTGACGTAGACACTTTTATAATTGAATTATGAAGCCACGAATCGGTAGGCTTCTTTACGTCAACAAATTGTTTTAATACTTATTATTGAATCTATAAAACACTAATTAATTCTTGAGGAATTTAAAGTTTTTGAATCTTGACGAACGACCCAGATCTCGTCCAAAAGTATTGAAATCTAAAATGTAGCGCCTGTAGTTAAATTTCGAACTATAATCTAAAGTTTACATTATATTTTTGTATCATCTCGTGCCAATGGAGTATAAAATCTATTTTAAACAAGGGATAAAATTTTATCTCTCATTTACTATTCTTTTGGTACTTTACAACGAAAATAGCTCTTTTAAATAAACTGTCAAGTTTAAATAAATAGTGGGAATGATTCTTTCGATTTAGAATTTTCTAACAAATGTAGGCATTGTCGTTTTCTAAAACATGATGATTTTCTTGTTTTTACTTGGTCGAATTCACGAATTTTGCTTACAATCAGTAAATTTCCTGAACAGTTGTAGTACTTGAAAATATTTCAAAAGGTTCTAACACAAACAATAAGTAAGAGTTCATTATTTGTGCCTTTTACAATTAAATTTGAAGGATTTTTTTCGATATTCGTGTAGTTGTTGAGTATTCTCTTTAATCTGCTAAGCGTCTAACTAAAATTTTTCAATTTGTAAAATTATTCTTCTAAAGTAGATCCATTCATGTAGTATCCAGTTTTAAATTAACTACCAACCTTAAAGTTCAAAAACTAGTAATTTTTAAAATGGTGAAATTTACTCTTTAGTAAATAACCATATTTACCATTTCAGTATTTATTGCTAGATCACTAGATTTTCCATAATAAGATCTTGGGGCTTTCCCTGATACGATTATGGGCGATTAAACTGTTTTAGCTACCGATAGATGTCGCTGTAGTTGACTTTTTCGAAATCCTATAAAAACAGTAAATCCAAAAATAATATCGAAATACAATTAAAAATCAAACACTCGGATAAATTATAAAATTAAATCCGACTAGTATTAACATATTTGTTTTTCAATACTCCCTGTATAGTAAATATGAACATATGTGAATAATAAATTTGGCAATTGATCAACTTATACATTTAAGTATCGTACATGTTTCAAATGAAATAAACAGATGACGTTGTAACATTTGTTATTAATCAAATAGCACAAATTTGTATTTATTTTATCTTCTTTTGGAGAAAACAAACAAAATAATCAATATTGAAAATAATTCGTTTTTTCTTTTTTGGGGGGATTTCATTTCTCACTATACTAGACAGTTGGTAACAATCAGCTGATCAATGTATGATGTGAAGTTAGTTAGTTATTCCCTCCACTTCCCCCTTAACTATGACGTGTTTTTGTTTAAAGTTCGCTATGTTGCCGTTATTACCTACTTTTATACAATACGTACATATACGGATAGTTGTGGTGGCATTAACAAATGACTTTCGTTTTCCGCATCCTACTATGATGTGACCGCTGTAATTCCTGTTAGTCATCGATTTGCCTTATAGTAAGCGGTTGTGTATCCGTTTATAACGAAATGGTGTTTTGCACGTGTACAATTTCAATTTAACGAATAAATAAATAAAGAACCGACCATATTTTGAGGTTTTCTTCAAAATAAATTCAGTTGATTTGAATTGAATTTTTGGCCAATTGATACTTCAATTTAATCGTTAATGTAATCCTAGTAGTAGTATTATAATTGTTTTTTTCTTTTATTGCTTAATTAAGTCTATGTTGTTTATTTTATTGTTTCAATAATACGTGTATGAGTGTATTTGTATTATAGTTTAGTTATTAAAATGCAATAAAACTATTGTGTAGATGTGGCTGTGTAAGTGTGTGAGTAGAGAGTGGTATTTTATCAATTGATTTTCTGTTAATAACGAACTATTTGATGATTGAGAAGACTTCTGTTTCCCTTGTCGGATATTTAGCTTTATTGAAGGTAAAAATCGACAATAAATCATTTGTACAATAAGAGCTTTTATCATACGATTAAAATAATTTCCAACAATTTCACCAAGAGATTGCGTTTTATCATACAACCTTTATAGGTATTTTTGTCTGTTTACTGATAAAATATGTTTATTCGCTTCTGTTATCACGAATATTCATTCATTTTCGTATTAATTAAAATACTCAGTTAAAAGTTAATACAAAAAATTATAATAATTGAAAATCTTTCCAAAATTGAGCAGTTTTAGTTTTTTTTTGTTTGAAAATTTGCTAATTTCCTTAAAGTTGGCAATACTGGCTTGAATTAATTTTTCCATTAATTGTCGTCCATAATATTACAATTATATTGTGAGATAAACAGGAAACAGGAAAATTAAAATACAATTCTAAATAAATTTAAAATACTTATATTCTTGTTTATTTACTGTAATTAATTTAACATTTATCGGTAATTATTGTCAAATTATCAATTATCAACTTTCAAAAAATAAATTATACTACGATAAGATTGGATAATTGTTTTGTTAAAGGGAAAATTCATAATTCGCTGTTAATTGATGTAATTTTTCCAATCTAGTAAATTTAACGGTAGTTGGTATCACTTATAAAATAGTTAACAATTCAAAATGTTGTTTATTTTATTTATCTCGGATTTAAATTTTAAATTAGAAATTGTTTTGGCGCCAATACCTATCATTACTGGCAACTTGAAGAATATAAATTTTACTAAACGATAAATGATTCGATTCCCAATCGATGAGCTTTTTTTAATTTTATTTAAATTACGATGATATAGCTTAATAATGATAATATTCATTAATTTTATAAAGATATTATAAGTTTCTAATCTTCTACAGAAACAGAAAATAATGAAAATATAATTCATTCTCTTCTACTGATAAAATTTTTATCATTTACAATTCCAGACACATTTGTGACATTATCAGTTAATCGGTTGAGACGAAGAAAATCCATGAATTTTATTCGGTTTCAGGGGGGTTTATTTGATAAATGAATTGACATTTGATAAGAATTTGTACCATTTGAATGTATTGTAATTATTAACAATATTTGAAAAATTTCCCAACAGTAGAAACAATAAATAACAGAAAAAACAAATAGAACAAGGACATCAAGCATGTTATAATTATTACCTTTTTTTATTCACAAATATTAAAGCTCGCCATTTTTCTAAAATTGTTTTAATTCATGTTAATTTCATATATCTGACTGGTAGGTAGAGATTGTGTTGAACTGAGTGCGTGTTGCTTTTAAATAAATTATTCAATAAATTTTAAACAATAGATGGATTTTGCCAAACCATTATTTAATTAAATCGATGAGATAAGCCACATCTAAATTTGCATAAGTTTCACCTTAATGTAAATAAGTAAATAAACAAATAGGTATCTATGTAGATTATAATTACACCAAAGATAATATTTTATTCTTGGATAAGTTGTTTGACATACTTCCAAGTATGTACGATAAATTAAAAGTAACTTTGAAATTCTTGTAATTTATTTATTAGTTTCATAGACTTGGTAAAAACATTATAAACAATTAATATCGTTGGGATAGGTCGTGTATTTGGTATCTTTAAAGTGTAATTATGAGTAACTATCGGGAATTATCAGTAAAAAGAAACTATCACATGCGTATATTGTTTCAGGGGAAATTATCTCAAAATTGTAGGTGTTTTTTTTAATTTTTCAGTATACACTTTTATCGCGCATCCATCAAATGGGTAAAAAATTAAATATGCCAATACTGTTTAAAATTTAAAATGTTGCCCATTGTTGTTCTTAACTCCTAGTTAGATAAATGGGAATTCATCTCTAATTGTTCCTAAAATTTTCTTCTCGTTAGATGAGCCCCATACAATTTTTCTAATGGATGTTACTATTCTAGAACCTTTAATTTAATCACAAATTCCTGTACTATCTGTTTGCGAATTGACGCAATGAAAAATAAACAACAAAGATTTATTAGTTTACTATTATAGTTTAACAAAATAATAATAATTAAAAAATGCGGAAATGTAGTAGAATATAATGAGAGTTTTATTCGTTTTCTTACGAAAAATAACTACATTAATGGCAATGAAACTAAATTACAGTCAACATAATTATATTATTATTGTTTTTGGTTCTTAATAGAGGTACGTGATTATTTTATTTAAAAATAGATCGACAATCTAAGGTCAAAATTTATAATAGGAATATTTTGCTACTATTTTCATTTTACATAAGAATCTTGTTAGAAAATATACAGGTTTGGATGATTTAAATTGAAAACAGTAAAATTTGCTCGTTTCTCTCTGTTTTAAATTTATTTGAGAAACAATGAAGTAATGATTAGATATTGAAACCGGCTTGAATGGTTCCAGTTCATTTGCCAGTCATGTTTGATTTGTGAAATTTTGCTAAATTCAAACAACTTTTGAATGGTCACAATCAATAACAAACAAGGTTAAGAACCTCTCTATTATAGTTAAGTTGAAAGACTGCAATATTAAAACATTTCGTCTCTATAATCTATTTAATATTCGTGTTCCTATTGTGTCTTGGAATTTTAAATAATCAAATAGTCAATATTTGCACTTGTGTCTTCACAACAATTCGAATACCTATCAATTGATTATTCTGAGCTATTATTTAGATTATAATGGTAGTTAATTTTCATTCACCATCTTCACCATCATTTTTACAATTGAATTAAAATGATTCTAGTTATTGTTTTTAATTGGTACAAAGTTCAAATAGAATCATATGAGATATAGGCGGACGCGATCTTATAAATGGTGCCACCATGTCTATCTCTACACGTTTTCCCCCTTCTATGAGTCCTGGCGTGTTAAAATGGGAGCACACATGAAAATTCGATAGATACTTTTAGAACTAACGTCATTATATGAAAAAAAACAAAATCGCATGGATAATTAACAGTTTTAAACAGTTCCCTTTCTCTTTTTTTGCATCACCGCTCTTACATTGAATTCTAAGAATACGAAAATTGAACGAGTCAAAAAACTTCTCAAAATAGAAATTGGCTATATTGAAAACCGATTGAAGTATTATAATTTATTATGAAATAAAATTTCGCCTCAGCACTACACAATTTAATTTAAATAAGTGCCAAGTTCAAGGTTTATAAGGCGGGACTCTATTACGTTCACCAATTATGTAATGATATTAATGCGAAAAAATTCAACATATGTTCCATCTAGTTCTACTTATTTATTAGTTTTGTTTTAATTTTCACTAAATATTCCGTGGAAATATCGACATTATCATAGATTAAAAGATTTTGCCATAAATACCCAAATAAACGGAACATTGGGTTCGTTCTTTTTGTAAACAAGACCTTTTTCCCAACTGGCGTATTGCGAAAAACTAGAATTTCGAAACGATTTTTTTTTGAGGTGATTCAATATTTAACAATAAAATGTCAAGGATTAGTTTCACTAAATTTCCTTATTTATTCTTGGAAAAATTGGTGGTATTTTCCATTTCACGTTAATGTATTTTCATGTTTATGATTATCATTTGTTTTTTCATTTTTGCTCAACAATAATATTAATAATACATATAACAAAATGGAAAATATTCCAGCTATTGACAATTTTTGCAAAATAAGTACGAATTTTTATCAGCAACAATAACAATAAGTAGATAAATAAAACAAATCGTAATTAAAACAACAACAAGATCAGTTTAGCGGAAATAATATGATTATTATGCTTATCCTAACGGGAAATTCGTTGATGCCAAATTGTGCGAAAAATTATCTTTTTCACACACGAATAGTTTTAATCAACTACTATAATACAGTAGAGGCGGCATCAACTGAAACCATAGACGAGAGAAAAGAAGTTTAAAATTCGTGTAATATGAGAGAAAAGTTGTAACGGTTTTAAAAATTGTGTAGTGGGAAATCGTGCTGTAAAAAGGTTTGATTAAAAATATTTAAACGAAGTACGATTTGTTAAATTATCATAATTTATGCATAAATTCATACGAAACATGGTTTTTCTTACCAGTTTAACGAACTATTTGGTTTTGGAATTAATTAAATTTGTGACTTTTCTAGTTTTTAATATAAACTATAAATTTAACAAATCAACGTATTTTTTCTTTATGTATCTTTTAAGAAACTCGTTTGTTGTTTATAATAGTAGTTTTGTTTTAAAAGTAATTAAAGTATAAAGTTTTTCGTTTAGATTAAACACGTGCATGTTAATATTTTGTTGTAAAAATCTTCCATTACCTAATTTTATTGTAGTACCGTCTAGGCAATTTTAATTAAAAACACCGGCAATTGAAACTGGAGACATTTTATAATTTCGTTCAAATAAATTAGACAGAAAGGTGTTATGATAGCAGGCTGTTTTTCATATTTTATTGGCTCTCATAGACTTTGTTTCCACTCTTTGCTTTCTAATAGAGACATTTTCCAGGGTTTTTTGTCCATTATATCATCTCTATTTTTGTATAATTGATTTTGCAGCACTATCACTACTAAATTTAATATTTATGCAGTTATATTTGGCTAATTCCTATTATTGTTATCAAATTTCATGCCTGTGAATCATGATCGATTGTTTTATTAAAAATGAATGAGCTTGAGTGGACACGTGGTCTAGTCTTATAATGGAAAATTATTGATTCTTAAAATATTGTTTTGGTAGTAAAATTTGTTATCAATAAGCCGATGCTACTTATTTAGATAAATTTATTAATTTGTTGGAAATCGTATTATGATAAAAGCTCTTGTACCTATATTTTATTTGTGTGCAAAATGATATTTTCGATATTGAATAGATGGACGAAGATGTTCTACTTCCTGTTAAAGAAACAGGCGATGGGGGCGGTGGAGTTCCTATTACCGTCCCCATGGCGTCAACTGAAATGGCAGCAACAACAACAGCACCAATATCAACGGTACCAACAACTGGATCATCATCAACGGTATCTTTATCAGATGAAAGTGATATAGAGCCAGAGGATTTAGCATCAACTATACAACATAATTTGTTATTGAAAGATCACCAACAAATCGATGAAAATAGTTCATATTATCGTTACTTTCCAAATCATAATAATTGTTTACCATCGAGGATTGGTTGTGTTGTTGTACCATCCCGTCGTTTATCCCAATGTCGTGAAGAAGATGAAGATGAGGAGAAAAAGGACATTTTTACTAATAACAATAATAAAATCAATAGTAGTAGTAGTTGTAGTAGTAATTGTAGTAATGATGATAAGGAAGAATCATCGTCGTCATCATCGTCATCACCAAATGTGCCAATAATACCATCAGAAAGTAATATGTCGACAATATCGGATAGTGATAAGAGTTTATCGGAAACATCTAGTAGTGGCTCAAAGACATCGGTAATTGTTGATACAATAACAGGACCAACACATAAATTTGTTATAACAAAAACAAAACAACCATCAGAGGCTGTAGCAAAGATCTTCTCAAATGATAAGAAATTCTTTCAATATCGCCAAGCGAATACTGTACACGCAATACCGCCAAAATTAGATACACAACGTCCATCTGTTTATCAAATCTTTCGTTCACCATGGCAAAGTCCACATTATGATACGAAATTCTATGATTCATCATTGATTGAAATGAAAAATCACAATTCGAGTAGTTCAACAATTGATAATAAAGGTAGTTCAGAGGATATTTGGATTAAACGTTCATCAATCGATGCGAAAAAGGTGAGCAATTTAGTAAAACATAACGACAACTACTAGTGAAAGTAATCGATCTATAATTTTCTTAATTTGATTTCTATTAACAGATATGATTTCATTTTCTTTGCGATTATTAATGTGTAATTCGAATTTTTGCCTATATGGTTGGTTGTTTTTTTATTGATTTTGTTTTTTTGAAATGAGAATTAATGGGAATTTTCCCCTACATGGTTAGATTGTTACGAAATCATTGTGTCAATCTCCTTTATTTATTTAAATTTTATTTATAAAAATATTCACCTAAATGACATTTGTTCATAATCCTTGTAATCCACCTACATGCGTAAGTAAACAGAAAAGTTGTGCAAAAATTTGTTTTTATTAATAATAATTGCACCACAACTTGTATTTCTAGACAAAATTAGGTATGACTCAGACTTGCTATCAATTTTGAAAGCGAACAATGAGTAAATTAATAAAAAATTATCTATCGAAATCAACGTTTCAAGTTCAAAAATGCCATTTATTTACCCATAAAGTCTCACTTTACTTGCATCGTAAATAATTCAATAAAATTATGATGGAGCGATTTAATTGTCCAGCATTTCTACAAAATTTCATTTGTTATGACTATTTTTATATAAAATTACTATTTTATATTGCAATAAATTATTTATGTGTTTTTTAACAATGTTGAAATTCAATTAACATTATTATACAATTTCAATCAATCAAAGTGCACGATAAAATGAGGCCGTTGGTCTCAAATTGATATAACTTTTAATAAAATTAGTCGAATCCGTATTAATTAAAATAATGGTATTTATTAGAGAAATGTTCGATATCACTAATCATTATAGAAATTCTATAAAGCACACAATTACACAGAAAGAAACACGAATGTTATAAAAATTAATTAGTTCCTGTTTATTTTTATAAATTTAACCAATACGCTGTAATTTTAAACATTTCTGCAGACATTTCTATTTATCATGAAATATTGAACGTTTCATCAATTAAAGAAAGCCAAAACTTTGTTTTAAATTATGGATTATTTGTTTATTTGTTTATTTATTTATAGACAAAGTGCATTCGAATTTTTCAAACAAATTTTATCGTGTTATTTTCTGCTACACTTGAACTACTTCATTGCTTATCAACAAGTTCCAATAATTTGATAAGCTAAATTTTTTAATTCTAATTACAGACAAATTGTTGAACATTAATTGTTTTGCATTTTAAACGGATATGATGCACTTTAGATTGACAAAAGTTTCGTATTGTCATTTCTTTATTTAAACGCCAATTTATACGATAAGCCAAGTTCTTATTTCCATTCTAAATGTAGATTTAGAGTAATGCAGTTCCTCTCAACTAATTTCAAATATTACAATTCAAATAAATTGTCAAAGTTAGCAACTGAACTTTTAATCATTGTACAGAATAGAACTTATAAAGTGTACTCATAATTAGTTTGTTTTCCTTCATCATAGATGTGTCAGGCTTTATTCTAAGTGCAGCTTAATCAACAAGCACATTGTGCTTGATTTCAAGCTTCGATGGAGTTTCATTTTCCAACGACTTGTGTATTTTCCACTAATTTTCTTCCACAATGACTTAATTTACATATGGAAAAAAAGGCAAAGAACCTTTATCGTTAAGAAACTGGTTTCAATGATAATTACAAAAAGAACTTTTAAGTAACAAATCATCAATTGTTTGTTTTGTAATTGTTAAAAATAAATCTCCGTCATCAATTGAACAATTCATTATTTGAATATGATGCTTTGAGATTTATAATTGTAGAAAATGCGGTTTCCACCCGCAATTTATTTATTGCAAATCGATAATGTTGTTTTTTCTCTTTTCTTATACGATACTTTTAAATATTTAGGATCGATTTGTTCAATGATGCTCGTCATTCGCCTCTCACTTTCCCCATTTTTAACACTTTGTTTGTTTCTGATTTCTTTCCCCATCGACAATAATCATTTAATCGATTTCTAATTTCGTCGGTTCTTAATATCAAAACAATCCAATTATCATTAAAAATAATGAAGTTATATTTTTAGGTGTTTGTGACATATATTGATATTTAGAATAATGATACCGTTTATTTTTAGCATCATACTTGGTTCTGTTTTTAATATTTTAACGGCTTTTCCTATTTTTCTAGATTTATAATTAACGAACATTGAATTGAATTTCCCGTAATTTTGCAGTGTTCTTTTTCCATTGAATTTAATTCCTGTAATTTATCCGCTTGTAAAAACCACAAATAATTAACTTTTATTCTTCTCTACGCTCTTATCGTTTTTAATTGGAATTTATTAAGTATTAAATTTGTAGAATTTAGTTCCATTTTAATCATTTCAATATTAGTTCAGTGAACTTTTCAGTTCGCAAATTCTGCGTGTAAGTCAAGAATTTTCAGTTCTATCACATACGATCTATTGATTGATGTTGGTAAATTGAAGATCTCTGAAGGATAGGAGGCATTTCATCGTCTAAGTAGGAAGGAGTTAAAGCTTAATTTTTGATTCTTCAGTCAACTTCTAAATTGATAGGCAATAGGAGTAGAATTAATTGTGTTTTTAATGTACGAAGTGTTTTTACATAAATAACAATCTGATTTAATTAAATCTCCCTTTTATTCTCATGTTGTTAACAATCTAGAAATTGTTCTTTCATCATCACCATTTGCTTGTTTTATGTTCGTAATTTCCTCGTCCTCAATTTATTTATATTTACAAGGTTTAATATGAATTGAGGGTAGTTTTGTGGGTGGATGAGCGTCGTGACGGCGCCACGATGCTCTCCTACATTACAAGAATCATTGTCGAGACTACTAGTATTCCGTATATTGTTTGTGTTTGGCTTTTTCGATTCTAGTCCGTTGTTGTCTTCTACAACAACACTGTAACAATATTCTAGTATTCCGTTATTAATAATCAGTTATTTATCGATAATTTCAATTGAATTAATGGATGATAAAGTGGTGATGCATCGGGGGATTTTTTTAAAAAATCTCAATGATTGTGTTGAGGGTAGTTTGGCTTTTACCAAAAGGAAGGTCAGTGGGATAAAAATCGATTCTTGTAAGTCGTTTAACAGCGAATAATCCATAATTATTTGCAAATTCTATTGATCCAATTGATGATTTTATAAAAATAATTGTTTCTTTAAATGACACTCCCTGTAATTAATGACCGTCTCGACGAAATCATTATAATAAATGTGTTTTTGTAAAATAGGCAAATTTCACAACAATGTGTAATTTGTGTTGCCTACATTTGTGTTAAATAATCTGTTGTTTTAGATTATCGGGTTGAAAAATGTAATTTACTAGGAAATTGCTTACTTTTATATTTTTATTGTGCTCATAAAATAAATGGTATCACCACTGGATAAAAGTTTTATAGTTAAAAATGTGCAAATTTGTCGGAATTATTCATTGTCAGAAAATGATTTGACAAATGTCAAAAAAATTTCTAGTAATCACATTGAATCCAGTCTGATGTTGCCAGTAAAATAATCAAATTCACTCCCAATTGCGATTAATTGTTCGATTTTTTTTAGGAATTGGGTTCACAGCCCCTACCAACTATAACAACAGAAGACGCAGATAATTTACCACGGCCACGTTCAGGAACATGGGGTTCAAAGAATGATAGCAAACAGAAACAAAATAAAGACAACAATAAACAACAACGGGAACAACGCGAGCAGAAGAAGTCGAGCAAAACCAAAGAACAGAAAGCGGAAACGAAAAAAGATAAAAAGAAAGATAAATCGGGTAGTCGTAGTGGTTCAGCATCAAGATCGAATTCATCTGAACGACGTAAATCGGGCGATGATGGTGTTGTACAAAGTCCAAATAAAAAACCGGGAATGTTGGATGCATTCCGTGGACGGAGTAATTCAGATGTTAGTAAAAAGAAAGGTAGTGCCTTTATGGCGTCGATGAAGATTGCCATGCAGGTACTTTCAAATCGGTTATATTGTTTTTATAAATATCGGAAATTTGTTAATTTTGTTTTAGCATACTGGCTTAATGCATTCACGGTCTAAAGCACCCAGAGATGGTTCGGCTCATCCGGTGCGCGATGGTAGTTCGCACACACAATATTATCATACAGTAACAGCAGCACCATCAACTAGAAGTCCAATGACGAAAGTTATGGATATATTTAGGAATCGATCGCATGCTAGTGTACCGCCAGACGAACGCAGGAAGGTAAAAACGATTGGAATTATTACAATTTTTACCTGTATTGATTGTAAAAATTCGATTATTTCCATTTCATCAAACTTGTAACCGTCGAAAAGTCGTAATCTTTCGCTAGGCAGGCTAAAATTATAGAAATCGTTTGTTCTGACAATTGAAAATAATTACAACTATTTCAAGATGGCGCTTTAATTTGTAGTTAGACATGAAAGCTAAACGTTTTTGTGTTAATAAAGCTTGAATTTGAAGATATTCTCTTCAGATACAGTTAAAAATAACTAATTTGCCAAAATGAACCGCTTAAAATAAAGATTTGAATATTTAGAAAGTTACAACTCCTTTAATTTAAGGAAGAATTTAGTTTAAAAATTGTATTTTTTTAACATCGAGCACAAATACACAAACTAACTGATAATTATCTAGTTCGTTTATAATAAATCAACAAAAGACGCAAAATAATAATTTTTCGGTAAAAAGGACACATTTTTAAATGACCTCACATTTGATAATTGACAGATAAATTTAATTATTGTGGCAAATTACAGAGCATGCAAAAATAACGAAATCAACCTATAATTATTTTAATGTAGAACAATATTTTAAATGATAACCAAATAGGGGACAAGATCATGAACTTTTTATTTATTTAATTGTTGTTGATATTTACATCATTAACATGTTACTTTGTTTAATGATAACAACAATAATGGAAAAATCAGTAGCAAGAAAGAGAATTAAATCTCGTTGTATTCGATAAATATGAAACGAATGGAAAAATCGAATTAATATAATTTTTTTAATTTTCTTTTCTGTGATTCCAATTGACTTATCAATTTTCGTTACGTATAGCGATTTTCTCATATCCAGAGAGAGGGATGTCACGTATCAAGTATAAAAGAGGGGCCTGGAAGGATAATTTACAATATTATTATTATTGTTATTATGTGATGTGTTTGGTAGTCGCTTTACGGCATCATTATCATTATTTTTATCATTTATAATAATTTAATAGTAGAGTTTGGACAACAGTTGGTGTTTCGTGTTGTTGTTGTTGTTAAACAATTTGCGTAGATTAAATTTAAAAAAATATTTAGAAAAAATTATCAAATTAGATATTTGTAGAGGGTTAAAGAACAAAATTAACGCGAGAATATATCCGGCTTAATTATCAATTAACTTCAATTGTTCATCATCATCATTATTTTACAGAGCAGAATTGAATAGGTTTTTACCAAAAATGATTACATAAGTTCGTTTATTTGTTGTTTTTGTTAATAATGTTTTGTTAATTTTTTGAATTATCATTGCAAAAAGTTAACAGCAGTTTATTGCAAAATACATATTTTATCTGATTATAAATTTTCATTAATCCGTTTTTCTTTAAAGATTGTAAATTATGATAACGTTTTTTTCTGATTATTTGGCAAGATAACGTGCATTTTTTGTGATTTTTAATTATAAACCTTTCTTCTTTATTTATTAATTGTTTGTTTTTGGAAAACTATAAATCGTTATGTTTGTTCTTTATAAAATACTATCTCATTTTTATTGTTTAATGAAAAATTAGGTAAACACAGGAAAATATTAACGTTAGAGTCAGTTAATTTGTAAAATTCATAAAATCATAATCAGTGTTGTTTGTGTATTTGAACAAGTATGTAGTGTGATTCTTTTAATATTCGTTTAGAGTTGATTTAAATTGAAAGTGTAACAATCATGTCTCAATATCTTAAATGGATGAAAACGAATAAAAAAGACGAAATACCTTTTGTTAAACCAAGAAGTTTATCATTGGGTACTCATAATAGTTTAGATCTATGTGAACTTAGACGACTTGCTTATATTAATGTAGGTTGTTTTAGAAAAATATTCCTTTCAATGGCGATCGAGACTAGAAACATAAATATCCGTAATATTGTTTTTGGTTTCGATTGCCAATATTGTATGTCAGTTATCAAATTTAAGGTTAAATACATCGTCGCAAAATTTATTAATGCAAATTTCAATTTTCGTCTAAACAAATCGCGATAAATCCAAACGAAATTATCAATTGTTGGTAATTATATAAATGATTCTTGTTTATATTTGATTAATTATTTACAATTAATGCGAATTTGTCTATATTTAGATTTGTTTTCAAACATCTCTATACAATAAGATAATGTGCATTATTGAATAATAATAGGTAGTTTTGTATATTTAAAACAAGGTTAATTTTTTTTTACAAATAAAAACCCACTGGGCAAGTTATACAATAAATGATAGGTTTATAAAGAATAACAAGACAACTAAATTGTTATTGTTCAATTAATTTTATTGTAATTGTTTTAATTATTGTAATAATGATCGTTTATATTTTGTTACAGAAAGTTGCCCAACAACAACTAGCCGGTGAGTGTTTTTTTCATCTTTTTATTTCTCAGTTATCTTCGATAAATATGAAAAATATTTTAAAATGGTGGTTTTTAAAGTTTCAATGATAGATAGATACCTGTAATAGTTTCAACTGTTTCTAAATAGATGGCGCTCGTATCGAATATCCTTATTACGAAATAATCCTTTGTTTATCCAATGGATTATTATCTAATGGAACATGTTATCCTACTTAAAGGATTATTGTGTTTTTATTTTGGTTTTATCATTGCCATTTAATATTATTATTACTATTATTATAGGTTGTTTGTGCCAAATTGTTGTCTGTGAAATTGTGTCCAACACAAAAACGAACATTAAAATATAATCTATGGTTGGGTAAAATTTTATTGAAAATCAATTCACAATGTTTCTAGCGTGAATTATGTCACGTAGCCCCTACAAACATTTTCAAATTTGATGGTAGTTGTAATGAAAACAATAGGTTTCTATGTAGGAGGGTGTATTGATTAAATTTCGGTTAATTACAACTGAAAATCGTTCTAAATGTTTTGATGATTATGTAATTTATGCCTTATCAGCGATATGATAATGCGTTTTTTTGTACTTATTTCGATAACAACTAAAAATAGTGGCACGTGGTAATTTTATTATTATTGTTGTTGAGTTAAGCAAATCGGGAATACTTAAATTTCTGCGAAAATAGATTTTTATTATTGAATTAATGAGTTGTTGTATTACTATTATTATTATTAATATTACTATATTTTAAAGGTAGAAATATTTAGGTCAAGATCTCTGTTTGAGTTCTATTCTCTGTCGATGATTTAGTTGAAAATTCTTAATTTTTAAATATAGTGCCTGACGAAATAAGTTATCACTAGTATTTTATTACAATATCAATTTTTATTAAATTTATTATAATAATTGTAATATAAATGAGGCGAATTTTTCGAATTATTAACACAAAGTTTCAATGTGTTTACCAACTAATTATTAGACTTCAATTAGATTTTCATAATTAGGGGTTCTAGTTGAAAAATCTACCAAAACTTTTAACTTGAAACAAGTTAAAACATCGGTAAAAAATTGACCATTGGTTTCCATTTAAAGGATAGTTTCTTGATTGATTTTTCATTCGATTAAAGCTACAAGTATAAATTTCTAATAGAACAAAGCAGGTATTGTTTAAAAAAATATTTAATAAATTAACTATACTATTTACTATCTACAATAACCACAACAAAACCAAATGTTTGTTATTGATAACAGTAAACAAATAAAACACTTGAATAGATTTTAGATTGAATATTTAATAGAGAAATTACGTACAATTATTTTGCACATATACTTAAAATAATCTGTTTGTTTTCTTAAATTTGAAAAAAAATCATATACTATCCGTAAAAATGGTCTGTTTTCGTATTTTCCGATTACAAATTTGTTTTGATTGTAAATAAACTTCAGATCATTTAAAAATATTGAATTAATAATTGTAATTGATTGTTCAATGTTATATTTTCAATGGGAATTATGAATGATTGATGGTCTTAAATTAGAGTTATTTTCACTCTTTGTTAGAGACAATTTGTCTTTTTGTTACGGCTTTTCTACAATCAATGAAATTACTTTCCGACTTTAGTCAACAAATTTCTGATTACTTACCAATTATAAAGCTCTAGAAAGCTCTATTTTTATCGATTTTATTTATTGTTTTACTACTCGTATTTGGATAATTACCGATTTGTATTATTAGTCAGGCGTTTTTACATATTGAAAATTATTAAATCAATATGATAATTATATTCAAACAAATACAGTAATATTAAATTTTTCCTCAAACAAAATTCTAAAGAATATCTCACATCAAAAAGCAGTTGCTTATCATGCTTCTGTTGTAGAGACAGTTCAATTAACTGAAAATACATTGTGTAAATTGCTTTTTTTTTAACCAACTAAAAAAGAAGCAGACTCAATTTATTTTGAGCTTACAGGTAGATTTTTTCATTAAAACTGTAAACAAGAAAGTTCTCGAAAATTGTTTCCAAACTTTGAATAAGCCACGAGCTTACAAACATTTCATGTGTTAAGAATTTTTTTAAATATAAAACATGGAATTTGTTGCTTTAATTGGCGTTTTGATCGATTTCAGCCAGCAGATTCTGAAATAGACAGTTGAATGTTTCTTTCCCTACTGTTTTATACGAAATTGTTCGTGAAGTTTTATCATTTTTCAAATAGATTAGATTTGGTAGTCGCTTTAATTTTATACAGAAATAACCTGAATTAGATATTTGGAATTCTTTCTATAAAAATGTTTCAAAAATTTATAGGTTTTGATAACGTTTGATGTGTATGAATTTGAATATCAATTGTAATAAAAGTTTACTTTAAGCCCATTAATTGAAAGTATAAATTAAAAGATACGATTAATAATTCATTAATTTACGCATTAGTGATTCTAATGTATTGTTCTTAATCAAAATCATACAATTTCGTTAGTGGTATAGAAGAAGTTTTGTTTTTAATTATGGCATTGACTTTCTTACAACATTTCCATAATGAACGATAATTTTCGTGAAACAGGAAATCCCAAAATATTCGGTGATTTATATTTATTATTTATGCGAATTCGAATTATTATTGTGAAATCATACAAATGTACAATTGAAGTTGATTTTTATAAAGGGGAGAATATGATTTATTTTCTAGAACGCTTTTTTCGAATTCATTGAAAAGGCTTCAATTAACAATACGCACCTAGATGAAAACTCTATTAGCGATTAAATTGCAGTTGAAAGAGGCCCAATCGAGGGCTTTTGAGAATTTGTTGAATGGATCCGGGAATTGTCGTGTTTAAAAACTAATAATAGTTCTAAATTTTAGGGCCCAATGATACTTTTTTAAAGTGTCATTATTTTTAACGACATATGTACATATAGTATGCAGGTCAAGGTTTTATATTTAATTTTTTAATTAAAAAAATACTGATGTGTTTTTTATCTTTATTATTATTTTGGGTTCAATAAAACTCCGATAGAGACTACGTGTGGAATATCAGGAAATTTGCTCGTAGAAGGTTCAACCAAGGTCCATCAAAATTTTGCAATTTTAATCGCCGATTTAAAAAATGTCTTCCTTAAACTTCTCTACTTTGTAAATCGAGGGTGAGGTGTTCAATAGAATTTGATTAGACGAAAAAGGGGCGCTTATACTGTGATGTTACCTACAATACGGTTGCGCACAAATTTCTACGTTTTCCACAATAAAATCCAAACAGTTCTCTATGTCGGCCGGTTCTGTAGTTAACTAACATAACGATTGTGTGTATTTGTGCTTGTTGGAATGTGTTTAGTTTAGCGACATCAATAAAGAACGAATGTTGCTATACGAAATCTTCGATTTTTGCTTTCAAAATAAGCAACAATTTAATTGTACCGGCTCAATTATTATGGTAATTGTTACGTTTAATTGTTTCAATCGATTTATTTTAATTGAATAAAAAAAAATAATAGAACATTGACCGTAAAACACGTGTTTTGTGTTGTTTATTGTGCAATATGATTGTATCACGATTGTGTTTACTATAAGTGGACCTAAATATAAAGGGTGAGATAGTCTAAATCGGGAAGCAGGTGATTTCTATGTTTAGAGGTATTGAATCAACATTCTCTTGATGATTTTTAATAAAATTTATAAAGGATCTGTAAATACGTATTTTTTCAAATTTTATTAGTCATTAGTTATAAAAGATAACAAACTTAACAATTAATTTTTATACAACAGAAAATAAACTGTAATGTTGTTGTTTACCAATTGTCGATGATTAAGTGCAATTGTATTCAGTATTTGCAATTTAATTCAATTTTCATGCAATTCCTTATCAATTCAATTCAATAATAAAAGGAAAAGTTGTGTATTTGTGAAAACGTTGTGGATTCTTAGCTATATACCAGTTATAGTATATCGATTTAGGTCAACTTTGTATGTGTCTGTTCTGTGCCTCTTTAGAATTACCCAGAAAACTGGGGAACAAAACCTATTCGACTATTTATCATAATAATGATTAATTATTTAAACAGTAAATCTAATCGTATGTAAATTTAGGAAATGGAAAATTAACTGTAAGTTAATTTAATTCGTTGTACAGTGACTTTTCTTGTTGAAAATCGATCAACGTTCTCCCTTTTATAATACGGAAAAGATCGTAGAAGCTAAATTTAGAATGTTGCGGTAGTTCGATTGAATTATTATTATTTTTATTCTGGTCAAATTAAATTCAACATGATTGACTCTAATTACTGGTCAATGTATTGTTTATCTTCATATACAGTTGAATAGAGATTTCGTTTCCCTATTTTTTAGTTCATTTGAACCAACATGATAGGCGAAGGTCTTCAACAATAGGTAATCAAAAAATAACAACAGTAATAAAAGTTACAAATAAACATTGACTATGAACTGAATTATTAGAGTTACAAATATATTTGTTTGTTTATACAAATCGTTTAAGTGTATTTTTCTTATTATTTTGGTTAAATTAGCACATATTTGATAATAAATATCTGCTACTAAATTTAGTTGTTACAATTCATTTATTTGTCAAACAAGAAAGAAGGTTCTGTTTTTATTTTTCAAGCCAAATTTGAATTAGCCAGTTTAATTTTAAATTTAGTAAAAGTGCCAATAGAACATCATTTAAAATAATAATAGGGGACATTTATTCGGATTATCGTTTTCAGGGTCGGTTGATTACACTCAATGAAAATGTGTATTTTTCAAGGGTAATCTACTAGAATTCAAATAAATTCCGATTGGGAAAATGTTTAAAAAAAAAACTATATCGAATGTAATTTCAATGTTTACAACTATCGTGACACTTGTTGGAAAATACAAACATAAAATAAAAACTTTAGTTTTGATTGATTTCTATCAACAAGGGTTTATCTTTCAGTGTCAATACTGAATCGGGCTCAATCGCAATCTAGGTTTCAACTTTTTTTTTCAGGAAAAGTTCTATTGCGTTCAAATCTTTACTAAACTGGGCTTTTTGCGATAAACTCACCGACATTATTTGTTTCGTCAATGTTTTCCTTATCCTAGTACTACCCCCAAATAACCGATTATCTGAATTCGTCAAAACAACAATCCCCCTTGTTTTAAACAATAAATGATGAGTATCTTCTAGATTGTCAAATAAAGGTTCAATTTTACAGTTTAGCTTAATTTCCCCCCATAGAGAGGGTTTTGTTTAAGTTTTATTTTATGTCTAGACATTTGTTTATTCAATTTCCGGTGTTTACTCATCTAATTATTAGTTTCTTATTACACTTTATAATATTTCTATGGGTGTAATTTGTTTTTAAAATTTTATATTATTCTTTAATTAATGAGAGTCTAAAGAACATTTGATATTTATGCGTTACGTTCTATAATTTTGATGATTGCTTTTCAAACTGTTCTAATACTATTCGCTGTTATTGATCAAAATTAATTATAAATTTAGTCTAATTATATTTCTACACCGTTACAATATTATCTAGAGTTATCTTGAAGGGCGTAAAGAGAACAGAATAAATTTGTGTTCATTTACAAATTTGAATTTATTTTTTTACAAATTCCCTTTTCAATATTTATTCAAATTTTTTAGATTGGCATTTTAATTGGAAACACATCAAAACGTCAATTTTTGACTGATATTATTTCAGTGGAAAATAATTAAAAATTGAAAAAGAATTGTTCATGAAATTCTAAAATAGCTCCTAAAGAAATCCAAAATTTCCTGGCAAAAAATGAGTTGTCAACAAAAGTGTCGAGATGTTTGTAAGCGATTTTTATAAAATGGAATTTAAATATCCAGAGATTCAAATTTTCGGTCTTCTGATTTATTATTTTAAGTTACTTGAAACTACTTCATTAATTTACATTTCTAATGTCTCGTTTGACGTAACTTATATTGTTTTAATCATTGAAATTTTGCAAAAAATTAAAAAAAAATTGTTCTACGCGTCAAATTGAACAATATTCTGATAAACACACTATAATTACGAATTGAATGATAAAATTAATGATTTCCTTATTTATAATAACAGTATTTTTGCGATTTCTCAGAAATAACATTCAATCATCGTGTCGAATTTTATCCGATCTTCTATCAAATTTCCACTTGAATAAAATTTGTCGAAAAGGCGGAAATTGCCACTCTTATTTCAATTATTTGTCTTGTTTGTGTATACTTCAGTTTTGTATCTTTTTAACCTTTTTACCACCAGGTGTACATTTTTCTTTGTTCCGATTTTCCACAACAATCCCACCAAAACAACAAATTTCTATTGTTTGAGAAAATATTTATGTTTGATTCATATTCGGTTTGATTTGGAGCGAATTCTGCCTTCCTCTTCTCCACTTGTTATTTTTTCATGTTAACGAACAATCAATATTGCAAAATTGCAAACTTATATCCTGCTTTTTCGCTGAATATTGCGGATTTATTTGTATGTAAGTGGAAAGAATGAGAAGTGACGTAATTAGAATTTCCGTTGTAATTCTTGGATTTTATACAAATAGAAAAAAGTGGCATCGAAACCTTTTGTTGTTTAATCAGAATGAAGATCTTGTTAAATGTTCACAAAAGTGTAACATTATAAAAGGGTCAATTTTGAGGTAGAAACTACGATAAAAGTGTGTGGGTCGTTCGTTTTGAGGGGATATTGGATTTTTTTAGATTCGATACGATTTTCAGGTAAACAAAATTGGAAGACATCACGAACGAGTGAATTTGATAATTGACCTTTATATAATTTAATGGCGAAAACTTTAATTCGTTAATTTGATGGGTTAAATTTTTTACTAATATTGGTTTCTCTATTGTTTTATGTTTTGAATAGAATTGAAATGTTTTTGATCGAAGATATTGTATATCGTCGTCCTTGAATATCGAATTTAATTTAAATGGCGTCCTTCAGACATAAACAATGGCTGTTTATAAACGAAAATTACCTTATACGGATTTTACGAGGGTGTGGTGGATGTTTATTTGGGTTTCTTCTATAATTTTGTTAGCGATTCATTGAACATCAAAATTTACAACAGTTTCATCCAAACCTCATAATAATATGATGTTTTTCTGTAAACAGAAATGTACAATTTATTTAAAAAAAAATTGTTGACGAGATAAGTTCAATATGAATAAGAGAAGTATTGGTATTTTTTTAGGTCATACACATACAAATAAAGTTGATATTGTTGCTGTTTCATATATTTTTATTTACTTTCAAATAATCCAGAAAAGTAAGCAAAAATAAAGCCACACGTGTATTTTTCTTTTAAATTGTGTTAAAAAGGAAGCTCTCTTTAATTTAAAAACTTAAATCTAATAATGTTTGAATAAAGCTCTATTTTCGCTAATCATTTTTCTAGCCAATTCTATAATGTAAATTGATCTGTCCTATAAAATATGATAAAGTTCTACTATTGCTTTAATTGATGAATATCATGTTTAAATATCTTGAAATTGTAAGTGCTCAACAAGATTAGCAATTTTTTTGAGAGCAAAACAATCAAATTTATGACGATTTTACTTATTATATTGATTGAATCTTAAACTAGGCCGTTACAAATATTTGTTGACAGAAATTCTGTTATGTTTGTAGCTTTGTTTTTCCATAAAAAGCATCTTTTTGATTGTAGAAAGAAGCACGAATTCATTATGATGAAATTAATTGATTTAAAGAATGTTTTTAATTATTTGTTATTATATGTTTAGTGTCAGTTTGAAATATTCAAATTTAGACGCCTGAAGCATCAGTAAAAGAAATAAATTATTTATTTATTAGATTTCGACTTTTGCAGCCAATTGTAATTTTCCCTGGAATAATTAAAAATTCTTTTTATAATGTTAATTAGTCCATTTGTAAGCAGTCATTTTGATAACTATTTACTTTAAAAAGAAACTAATCGTATAACCGATCATAGTACACATTTATTTTATTTTCCCTTTAATAATTTCAAACAGTTCCAAATAGAATAGAATTTTCTATCGAATATTTCTAATGAATGTAGAAATTCTTTGTTAGAAATAATTAGTAAAGGTGCATCTAGTGATTAAAAATACGTTAATACAGATCCTTTAATTTCTATTTTAAAACCAATTAATTTTGAAATAATTGCAGCCGGAAAAATGTGGAAAATTAATTAAAAACAAATCCAGAACGAAACAATGCAGAGTTTTAGTAATTTATTGAATTTGAATGCCCAACAGAACCATAGATTGGGCCACCATCACTACCATCGTCAACAACATTATTTCCATTATTCCCACCATCATCATCATTATCATCGTAGTAATCATTATCAAACAACACCACCAATTTATATACCAACAAATAAAATGGAGACCTATTCGGATACATCAAGTTCTAGTAAAGATTCAATCAGTTTAAGTGATAATAGTAATGGTTTATTATCAACAACAAGATTTGATTATTGTACAACAATATCATCATCCATATCATCACCGAAAACGAATAAATCACACAATAATAGTTATAATAATAGTAGTAATAGTAATTGTGGTAGTAATAGTAGTAATAATCATCATCATCATCATTCAATACAAGAATTAATAAGACATTTCGGTAAAAAAGTCCACAATTGGCGTTCAGATGGTGGTTATCGACGGAATTCGTGTAGTGAAGATAGTCAAAATAAATATGAAGATGATTTCCGTAGTCGAAGTAAATCATTAGATGGTACAGTGAAAAAACGTATAATTAGTGATTGTGAAGCAACTTACCGTATCTATGATAGTATCCTTAAAGAGGGTAGGTCGAAAATAATCATCTAAATTTACCACTTTGTTATCTCTCAAAATAGTCAATTGGAATTGGTTTATTTCAAATTGTTGGTAATTTAAAAAATAAAAACACAATATCTGATTAGATCCAGAATTGAAAATCAATATTTGTCCAAAATGTGAATGTTTTATCTATTCGCGTTATCATTAGAACCAATTTTGTCAATTGTTACAACTTTCGAAAAAAAATCTATTTGTACTAACCGTATAGTAAAGTGGTTCAATTTATATTTTTTTACTTTTAATTGTTACTTTTTATTTCTTACAACTGTTATTTGTTTTATTACACAACAAATGAGTTTTCAAGGTTATTATCTTCGACAACAAGGTATCTATCTATCAATCAATCAATTAATTGAAACGATAAAATAAATAGAATCGAGTTAAATTTGTTGCTGTGATGTTTTGTTCGATTTTCAGGAGCCCATTTACGCCAAAAATCGCTTGATACAGAACGTAGACGACAATCTCTTGGTACGATAATACCGCATCGTGCATCCGATGCATTTCTAGATCCACACCATGCGGCAATTCTATTCCGCGATGCTAGAGGGGTGAGTTTTTCTTTTAATTTATTAATCTCCCCTTTAAATTCTCTCATCATAATAGAAGAAATGAGTGAACAACAATTACAGGATTCGTTTCTAAATTGTGCTGCCATCTAATGTTGTTTCATTAAATTCCCAATTTTGATTAGAATTTCTAGAGTTATAATAATAATAACAGTCTTGTGATTTTATAATTTTGCTTGAATAATTACGGTTGTTTATTCATATTATTTTTTTGCTTTATATTTAATTTTTTTTGGTTGTCACGTTGTTTTCAATTCTAACTATTATAATAATTATGTTCAACAATAAATATTCTAGTAAAATGAATATTAAGCGATGTGTTATTTTTATTATTATGCATAATTAACTAGATTATAGTTGTTTCGATTAATTCATGCAATTATAAAAGTAAATAATATTTTATTTATTGCTTATAATTTATTAGTTTTTGTAAAAACATTCATCAAATAATTTTTTTTGATTCTAAACAAAATTGGCACAATTTCAAACTACTTTATGGATTATTTGTGGTTGTTTAAGTAATTTTTTCAATCTTAATGTGACTTATTGTTGGTTTAATTTTCAAGTGTTCGAAATGCGAAATAAAATTCCCAGTAAATTCAGAGAAGCTAATTAACTTTTATTCGTCATGTAAATTATGATAGTATAATCACAATTATTTAAAATATAAGAACAGATTTAAACAGGCGTTTATTTATCGTTTTCAATTTGTTTTATAAAATAATCTAACAATAGTGATCTACTAATTTTAAATACAGAGTGAGCCAAGTGGTTGGCCTATTAGACGTTTAAAGAGTTCTAAATGATGAAAGTTTCTGAAATTTGAAATGCACCCATTTTTCCACCTGAACTACAGCTGGAAAATATTTTCGTTGTTNACAACGAAAATATTTTCCAGCTGTAGTTCAGGTGGAAAAATGGGTGCATACCAAATTTCTGAAACTTTCATCAATTAGAACTCTTTAAACGTCTAATAGGCCAACTATTTGGCTCACTCTGTATACTCAATGAATACTGTTTTTCTGATGGGATTTGAAAAATAATCAAGCCATAATTGAATAATTAGATTTTCAATACTGATTTGAATTTGTATTGCATTTGACAGAATAAAACCCAAATACAATTATATTAAATTACACTTTCAAACTGTTGTAATTAATTTTAAATCCATATTCATGTTTGTTGATTTGACAAATTTAACATTGTTAAATTTCATTTCAACACAATATTCATGTTTTAGCATCGTATCTTAGGATAGAACTGAATTTAACCTGATTGCAATATGATCTTATTTAAAATCGTATTTCAATATTATCCATCTAATAAACTAATAAGAGTCATCTTGTCATACTAAACTATGGATCAAATTTTATAAATTGATCTTTCTAAATCGAGAATCTTTTGATTAGAGACTATAAGGTTCATCAATGAAATTAGATTTTATCCAATATTAGTTTTAAATTAAAAGTCAGTTTTATTGTTGGATTGATTGACAGTAAGATAGGTTGGATTAAAACTTATTTTCAATTTTATTCGATTTAATATTGGATTTTTTCCGATTTATTCTGCTTAATAAATTAAAACATTTCCTTTCTAGCAACAATACGTTAATTATTTTCATATATCGATATGTTAAAATGATAAAATACTCTATCACTAATTATTCTAACAATATTTGTTGAAGATTAATATTGTTTTATCACCATAAACTGATAACCATTGACAATATTTGTAAACAAAGTACATACAGGAAAATTGACCGGAAAAATCTGTTTATCTCTGAATGGTGCTCGTAAAATTGGGATTTTTATTTATTTTTTATTAATTTAAATAATTAAATATAATTAAATAATAATAATAATTAAATCAAGGAGATTGTTGATCTACAACATTGTCATGGTAATGGATCTATGAAAAGTTACAGAATACGACTGATGTTTTCAAATCTTATATTCACGCTACACAAAATTATTGAATTATATAATTTCCAGTTTATTTAATAATCGTTTATTATCCTCACTAATTTATTATTATTGTTGTCTTCAAAATACATTATGGAATAATCCTTTTGCATAGTATGCAGAATTTTATTAACTATTAAATATGAGGAAAAAACTATGATGTAATATTTACATAAAATACGCATAAAAACACATTTTGATGATGATGATGATGATACATCTCATTATAGCATAAACCAGACTCATAATATTGTCATCATTGTTGTTTATATTCTTGTTCTTGTTTTTGTTAAATCAGCATCCATCAGTAAGCTGTTAAGCAGCAGCAGCACGAGAAAAAACTTCAAAAATTTCCATCTGTTTTAACCTTGACCATGAAATCCTATATATAGAAGACAGAAATAATAATGACCGAGTACCCTTATTCACAGTTCCCCTTTCTTTGTTTTTCTTCACAGCTTTTAATGCTCTCAAAAATTTGTTCGGTCCTTTTATAAATTCAGCCTTCAAACAACTACAATACAAATTCCTTATTCACTATTATTATTACGATTTGAGAAAACAGGATAAGACAGGCAACAGATGTTGTTTTCATTGTACGGATTACAAACGAGTTAAGGAATATCGAAATTGACCAAAAATATTGTGTCCTTGTATAGAACCCACGGTTTTCTTTCGTTCAAATAACAACCCGTACCTCTGCCTTCTCTATTTATTTATTTATCGATTCTAAACCAGATTTCTCTGATAAAATTCTCAGTATGTTTATTGTATAATAATAATAATAATAATCATATTTATCAGTTTTTATTGGTTTGTATTCGTTTATAAGAGAGACGAGACGACTACTGCGACGTCGACGTCGACGCAGGCGTGGCGTTTATTATTGTTGTTGATATTATTGTTGAATTCTTCACGTTTAGTTCAATAATAATCCGGTTACTTTCAACAAATTTGCTATTTTCGCTAGATTGCATTCCATACGAAAATCTAGGATATTCTCTCCAACACCCAGTTGTAGTAGTGAATAATTATTTATCTATGATTTCTTAAACTATCAATAGAACAATTAATTTCGTGTAAAAGAAACTACTAAACGTTTCGATTTTATTATGATTACGATTAAAAGTTGGATATGTGGGGGTGGACTATTGATTTTTAATAACACGTGTTTTGTGTTGATGAAGGCAGGAATTTAATTTGAAGATGAGGTGAAATTACCCAGTAATTCTTCGACAATGGCAACAACAACAAATGTTAATAGACGCGTGTCTTTCTACCTAAATAAATACCATAATAATTTGCTTACTTTTCAATAAAATCGATTCGAATAAATTAAATAATATCGAATAGATATTTGCTGATAACAGTTATATCGAACAATATTTACAAATGATTTAATAGAATTTTCAATTAGAAGAAGTAATAGTTTAATTGCGCATTTATTATAAAATCGTGTGTATTTTTTCGTTGTTTGATTATTATTCAGTGGCTATCAAAACAGAGAAAATGACGTGCCTGGATTAATAAAAAAAAACTGTTGACAACACTAATCGTAATTAATAATAATTAACAATGTTTCGTCGTTTTATATCAATCGATACATCACCTGGAAATATATCGCCGAAATTTAACAACAATCAACCGACACCACCATCAACACCGCCTATATCAACAGGTATTTGGAATTGGTATACGAAATTGGCGACGAATGTTAAACGAAAACAATTAATTTTAACACCGAAATTATTTATTAGTAGACGAAATTTGGTAAATATTCTCGTTTTGTTATCTGTGATGATGAGAGAACTTCAAATGGGGATAGATAGTCGTTCATTTTTTGATTGTATTGTTGAATTATTTTATAATTTTTCACTTTGTTTTAGTTACCAGTCGTCGATCCGTTCCTTGAGAAAGTCAACATTTCAGATTTAGGTATGTTTATAATCTTTTTTTATTATTGAATTAATTTAATTAAAATCGGTACAAATACTTTGTGCTCGCCTGAAAAATTGTGTAGCATCAATCTACAATAAAGTTGAATCGCAACAATAAACGATCGATTGAATAAAATAGATGATTAAATAAGGATATAGCTGTAATTTAGCGCTGTTATTGCACACCTGTATAGAACGAGTTCACAGAATCGCAACGAATTTTTCAATATACTATTTCTTATTTTGCGTTGGAAATAAAATCATTTCCACACTAAAAGTAGTGAAGCAATGGAAATTTCCCAACTACTTTGAGTGTGGAAAATCTGGGATAATTTATTGTTTCGAAGTTGGTAACACTGTCGACCATCTCAAATGTCATTATTTGACAGAAATGCAGACCACTTGATTAACGTGAAAACGACTTTTATTTATTTCAAATTATTTACACCATTGAAAATTTTGATAACAATGTTCTTATTTTATTTTTGATTTACCGCGAATCGTTGATACCATTTTCAAAAATATCACGTAATTCTGGTGGAGTACACATTTTTACTTTATTAAAAGTCGTAATCAATATGGAGACTTAACAATTGACAATCGACTCGTTTTACAAATAAAAAGTTGAATATCGTCAAGTTGAACTGTCATTTGTTCTATTTAATACCAACTTCCATAAAATTCCCTAAATTTCAAGGGTTCAATTTTTATTAAAAAAAGCGTACAAAGGGGCGCAAAATAGGAAAAATAGTATGAAAAATTCGTGGTATCGCACTCGTTTTTTAAACTTGGTCTCGTGCAGGAATTATGAACTTCTGAAACTTATTTTGAATATACTATTGTACGAATTCATAACATAAACTTTTAAAATTTAAAAATAAATCAACGTATCCAGATGTAAAATATTAAAATACAGAATGTTAGATTTTTCTTAATTTTTTATTAGAATAGAATACTTTTGTAGAAAAAAAATCCGCGGAGATCGCGATGCGGACATCCTCACTAAAGCACAACAAACTATAATATGCACTAGTTGTTTTCGTATATGAGACATCTGGTCAATTTAAATTAAATATTGTACAATTTGTGATACTCGTTACTTCAACTACAACGCTATTTGCCAACAGTTGAAATCGCACATAGATTTATTGCAGTCTAGTCGAATAAAACTATCCCAGTTGTCCCAATTAATTTTCTCGTTAACTTGAAAAAATATAAATCGAAAATTTTGATGTCAATTTACGTATGTATCTACCTACAATTGCCGAATTTGTATGTGTTTTTTTAATACGGAATGTATAAACATTTAAAAGATAAATTTATACAGAGGAGGAGATACCAACAACGGAAAAATGGTACAATTTTATCAAGGACATATTTTATTATGTTTCTAACGTTTTATCCTATATTTATTTATTATAAATACGTATTTATTTTGGGTAATACAATATAATAATGTGTTATGAATAAAATAGAAATTACACATTTGATTTGATTATAAATTTTTGTTAATCTTCTATTCATTTAGAATTATTTTATGTTTACATAATCTTTGAGTGGTCTTTCTCTATTAATAGTTGTGGTTTTTTAGTATAATTAAATTCATTTTGTGGCAACTGGCCATTATTTTATACTCTTTATTTTTTATTTGTACAGACTAGTCTAACCATCTTTTGCATACTTTTCTACCTAAATATATTTAGGCCAACGTACATTTGATTGATTGATTTGTTGTTTATCTATCTCCAATTACTGCATTTTGCTACTCTTTTAAATTCAATATAATCAGATTGATTTAAATTCTCTGTAGTATTGTTATTTTTTTAGATTTATTGAATTTCCAGCTTTAATTTTATATAGTTGATTGAACGTAGGTGTTATAGATTGGTGATGTAATTCCAATTCAATATCGTTGCTGCTAGCGAATTTCTTATTAATTTTTCGATTTGTTCAGATTTACGTGTAGTGTTGTTGGTATACAATTATCGACGCTTGGCGTCGGTTTTTTTTCCAACTCTACCCAACCGATATTTTGGCAACAGTAACCAGTTGATCGGCCAATAATAGCTTGCGCTTTTCTCTAGTCAGTTTTATATTAGACACCTTGAGGTGAATATTTTAAAGGGCAAATACTAGAAAATTGCAGTTATTTTAATAACAATAATAATTATAATAATTAATATACAATGATGATGATGGTGATGAAATCGTTTGACATCTGAGACCTTTTTGAGCAATTTTCGTTTATATATTTATGATAAAATACATGTTTATTATAAAATAGTTCGTGTCGATGTTAGCAAAAATTGTGCGAGTTCATATTTTATGTTTGGCGTTAAACACTAGTGTTGTTGTTGTTATTTAAAGTTGTTGTGCTTAAAATTTACGATTAGTTTTAAGAATAATGAAATTCGATTCTGTTAGTTGATGATTATATGAAAATAATAATAATAATCAACGAATAAACAAACGCGAATTTGCAATGTTGGTGGTAAACAAGGTTGGGCATGTTACGTTTGCATATTTATTCAAATCATATACGAGTATTATTACCACCAATAGCTGAAGAAGATGATGAAGTCTATAGGCTTGATCAAATTAAAGAATTCGAATACGTATCACAAGCATATAAAGAATGGCTTGCTGAACTACTCGAACAAGGTAGTTCGAATCGTAAAAACCAAAATTAATTGTCCGAAATGATTTGTTTAATTGTTTCAATTGAAATTTTGTTCTAGAAGAGGATGAATCTCAGATCTTTGTCAAGTTTTTCAAATTTCACAAATGTTACGATCTCATCCCAACATCGGCCAAATTGGTGGTGTTCGATACACAGTTATTGGTTAAGAAGGCATTCTTTGCATTAGTCTATAACGGTAAGCTTATTAAATTTATTTACCAACAAAACTGATTGATTTGTTATTGGCCAGGTGTTAGAGCAGCACCATTATGGGATAGTGGTAAACAAGAATTTGTTGGCATGTTAACAATAACCGATTTTATAAAAATATTACGTATGTATTATAAATCACCAACGGTACAAATGGATGAATTAGAAGAACACAAATTGGATACATGGCGGCATGTTCTAAAAGATCAACGGCCTTTAATTTACATTAATCCAGATGCTTCATTGTTCGATGCTATTAAAACATTGATACATAATAGAATACATAGATTACCTGTTATTGATCATGAAACTGGCAATGTTCTTTATATTCTAACACACAAGAGGATATTACGATTCTTATTCTTATATGTAAGTATTACAAAAATACAGAGTGAGCCAAGTGGTTGGCCTATTAGACATTTAAAGAGTTCTAATTGATGAAATTTGGTATGCACCCGTTTTTCCATCTGAACTACACCTGGAAAATATTTTCGTTGTTCTATCAACCCCCGGTGTACGGGGAAGTGCACCCTACTTTCTTATTTTAAATGGAATGGTATATTTTTTATTCCATATTTAGATTCTATGGTAAAAATGAAATGGACTTCGATAACATGACCTATGGTCTAGCGTTAATAGTTTTTCAGGAATTTCAACTTTTTCTGAAAATTTTGAATTTGTAGTGTTTTCTTAAAAAAATTCATATATTTGAAGATATCGTTGATAGATAATCCAAATTTGAAACTCCGATAGTTTAAACTATGTACTTTACGGCAGATTTTTCAGAAATGAAGTATCTTTAAGCATTTAGCCGAAATGAATTTTTCTTTCAGCCAATTTTCAA
>JACDRQ010000146.1:0-20359 GCA_013841215.1 Hycleus cichorii | reverse complement strand
ATTTAAAATAAGAAAGTTATGGCGCTTTGAAAATTGGCTGAAAGAAAAACTGATTTCAGCTAAACGCTGAAAAAGAATTCAATTCCATCAAATTTAGCATAAAGTGCATAGTTTCAACTATTTGATTTCCAAATTTGGATTGTCTAGCCATAATACTTTCCAAGATATGAATTTTTTAATAAAACCCAACAAATTCAAAATTTTCAGAAAAAGTCAAAATTTCTGAAAAACTATTAACATTAGACCACAGGTCATGTTATCAAAGTCTATTTAATTTTTACCATAGAATCTAAATATGGAATAAAAAATATACCATTCCATTTAAAATAAGAAAGTAGGGTGCACTACCCTGTACACCGGGGGTTGATAGAACAACGAAAATATTTTCCAGATGTAGTTCAGGTGGAAAAATGGATGCATAGCAAATTTCAGCAACTTTCATCAATTAGAACTCTTTAAACGTCTAATAGGCCAACCACTTGGCTCACTCTGTATATTATTCTGTTTATTATTTTGTGTGATTTCTTCAATATTCTCCATAGAGTACAATAAATTTACAAAACAAATTAACAGTTAATTCAATGAGTGATAAACTCTAAAACTACTATAAAAACAATGCTTTTAGAACTATGATGATGTATTCTTTACTAAAATTATGGTTATCGATTGTACAGAAAATCGACGACCTTCGGTGTTTACTTCGATATTTATTGCGACAGAAAATAATTTATCCAACTAATCGTTAGTTTTATAAATGAACTATTTGAAGAAAAAATTCTGTATTGTTATGGGTAATTGATTCAATTCTTAGAAGCTACAATGCTTTTCAACTATTAAATATTAATTGAGAACACACAAAATCGAAAATGAATTATTTCTATTGTTGTGTGATTATATTGATTTTTGTTTTCTACAGATTAATGAACTTCCAAAACCTAGTTATATGAATAAAACATTACGTGAACTTAGAATTGGTAGTTATGAGAATATTGAAACGGCAACCGAAGATACCTCGATTATTCTAGCTTTAAAGAAATTTGTTGAGAGGCGAGTTTCTGCTTTACCAATTGTAGATAGTGAAGGTAGACTTGTTGATATTTATGCTAAATTTGATGTTATTGTAAGTAAATCAATTACTCTGTTATTTATAATTCTTATAATGATTTTATTTTAGAATTTGGCCGCTGAAAAGACCTATAATGATCTTGATGTTTCATTGAAGAAAGCCAATGAACATCGGAATGAATGGTTCGAAGGCGTACATAAATGTAAATTAGATGAAACATTATTTACAATAATGGATAAAATTGTTAAAGCAGAAGTACATCGATTAGTTGTTGTGGATAATGATGATAAAGTTATCGGTATTATATCATTATCCGATCTATTATTATATTTAGTATTGAAACCGTGCGGTGAAGATGGTTCGTTAGATGGTATAACATCATTAAGGGCACAAGTATATTAATTAAAAACTATTCAAATAGATTTGTATAATTTTACTATTTAGGATCTTATGAAAGCATCACAAGATTCAATGATAAAATCGTCATCATTCGAACGTACACCATCGAATGAAGAAGTATCACAAACAATACCGGAAGAAGAGGAAGAAACACCAAATGAACGAACGATTATCATCAACACTAACAATAATAATAATACTCAAATTGACGATGATGATGATGACGATGATAAAACAAAATCCGAGCATAGTCTGCTTGATTCACCCGTAATACAATCAGCAGCATTAACAAATGATGGTAATCTATTTAGTCGAGAAGTCACAGTAACTGGTGGTGGTGAATGATAAGCTGTTAACAAAAAACAAAAAAAAATAGTAATAGTAAGACTACACAGTCGTCTGGATTGTTTCTTTGTTTTTGGGTGTATCATTTTGCTCTTAAATTTGTAAATATAAAATGGCTGCAAATTTTGTGATTATCTGGTCTTTTACACAACTTTTTTTAAAACGATAGTTGATTAAAAAAGAAGTTTGGATAGGACGGGGAATATTTAAAAATTTGTACTTAATATACCAAAGACTGTTTCTTTTTATTGTTTGGAACAAATCTAATAATAAAAAGAGAGGAAAAGAAACAATTCAGTTTACTCTAGAGAAAGAGAACAACCTCAAGGTGTGCTATTTATTTATACTAATCTATTAATGCATTGTATAAAATATAGAAATTATGTAAAAAGAACAACTGGTTAATTGACAAATTGTTGTAATTGATTGGGAACGGTCTAAATATTTGCCGGACATTAGAAACCAAAATCAATAAACAAACTAATTTTAAGGAGCCTTAAATTTTGTACAATTTTAAGTTTGATTCGGGTACAATAGTAATTTTAATTGATTTATTGTGTAAATATGGGCGTGAATATATTTTCTATTCTCTTATCTCATGTAACGCTAAATTATTGTGAAGATGGATGGGTGCGCAAGTTTTAAAGATGGTGATAATGATGCTGTTGGATTTGTTTGAAAGAACCAGTTGAAAAATTCAGACTATTCTCGTTAAGAAATAGGTTAAGTTCAACAACGATGTAGTTTACATTTTTAAATAAGTAGTAAGGCTAAAATAATTATTATGGCCTAGTACAACGCTTAGTGTGCGCTACTCCACAATTGATTATACATTTCAAATAAACAATAAATGAAACTGAACAGTTTGTTTTGAAAAGCAGAAGACAAGTGTAACTCAGTAAATTGTGGCATTTTTATTTCAACCATTCCACATTTGTTGAATGAAAAGCGGATTGTTTCGTAATTTTTATTGAATCAAATTAAATTGTTACAATTATACACGCCTAAACAAAATCATAAAAAAAGACAACAGGTGTGTGTATAAACGATAATCTGTAATTGATTAAATACATAATGCGACAACTATTATCATGAAATTACAAAAAGAATCGATACGTTTATAATTAGCTGTACTTCAATTCTTTCAAAAGGCATCAGGTAAAAACTAACACGTATTACATTTACAATAATAACTACAAGTAGAATGTAATAGGATTTATTGGTAACTATACTAACCAAAGAAAATCATAAATTAATTTCAAAAGAAACAAAATTGAACGAACTTAATCATATTTATAAAGTAGCAAGTACAAACTGGCATTTAAAATGGCAAGTTTTATACCGGATAATATAATAAATCCAGAATAGTGAGACGAATAGTCAACAATTATAATGAGAGTATACGGAATTAGCAATCGAATTGGAAACATGAATTACAGTTCAATTCAAATTGAATCGCGTACAATCGCTAAATTGTCTTTTAATCCTTCAATTAGGTTGAAAATAACCGTAGTGAATCAAATAGAAAAGCAGGTACAAAATTCTAGACAAAATGACGACGAATATTGCAAGGTTCCCGTTTGCCCGAACCGTATAATTGTATATATATGTATATGCTAAAAAAATAGCAATTCTCTAGATCGGCAATTTCTGTTTTAATCGATTTACATCATCGAAACCGGATAGAAGCTGTTGCATCTCCTAGGTCAACCCTTTGGCAACCGTTTAGTCAATTGATGGAAGAATCTATTCAACTGCCAAAGTGTTAAAGCACAAGATTCCCTATAAATCTTATAAATAAGTACAAGCGGACGGTGTAAATTGTAAATATCTAACATAGTTGGCAATTGGAAGTAGAAACCGTACATTTTGAAGCTACTCAGAGACTTATTGCTGTATTTCTAGCTGCAATTGCCAACTGTGTATACAATAAAACAAATATAAGAAGGTGCAAAGGTGTGATTATCGACCATTGTAATCCATCAGGTAACTCTCTTTTCAGTCCATCTGTTACAATATCCAAGGCAGTTGTGTTGATATGACAGAAAAATCATTAAGATATGAAAAAATGGCACATTTCGTCAATTGGTAACAAATTTAAGTATAATATTAACATCTTTTTAATATACATACATACATATAATTAAATACATCGCTGGCAATTGCAACTAGAAACATCTATGTTTCTATCAACGAATGCCAGACATGGTGTAGGACAATTCTGAAGGCTTGATTCGTAAAAAAGAAATCGATTTTGGTCGAAGGCGCACAGTTGCGACTTTATACAAAAATATATAAAGCAAAATATATTTATATAAAAAAAATAATAATAATAACGTGCAGGTAACTTCCAGTATAATTTATACAACTATTAAAATATATTAATTTTTGTTAATATTTTAAAATCTCTTTTTTAATTGTAAATAAAATATCTTCGATTTTTTTTGTTTTGTTAAATTTTCTCAAATATATATACAGTGCCTTGACTAGGTATTATCGCATACATTTCAATAAGGTCCACACGGTCCGTGTAGTGGTAACATTGGAGAATTAATTAATTAATCAATTAAATACTAGTTAAGTGTAGCCCTAATTATATGCAATTATCACGTAACGAAAATTTCTGCTCTATAATCGAGTATTATTTATCAGGTCGTTCGTCTTAACTAGAAAATGGTGCTCGAAGCACTTTTGTTAATAATTTGATAAAGCCTACAAATAGTAAGCATTTGTCTTTTTGTTTTTATAAAAAAAAGTATTGTGTAAAAATCCATCATCAATCCTCCACCATTCAAGATTATTTATAGTTTGAGAACTATAAAGTGTTTGAATATTTATCCTATTTTCTTCAGTAGAGTTAACATCAAAAATTCAACGTCATCTCTCTTTTATAGTGAAGTCTGTTGAACGAAAGAAAATCAGGGTAAATTCCTTAAATCAATAATCCCTATACAAATAACTAAACATCTCTATACAAACAAATAAAATAAAATAAAATTAATAGAGGAAAAGATCACACTTACGACTTATACAATTATTCAACAAATCACATAATTACATAGTCTATCACGTTATTTTTTCTCAATTTCTGCACTATTATGGAATAATAATAATAATAATAATATTTAGAGGAAGAGAGAAAATCATTGAGATTTAAAAATAGTAATAACTTGAGATTCTTCTTGTTTTGTTTCGTTTTTAAAACGGTAAACTGGCGGCGAACATCTTTTCAATCAGCGGCGGTGCCGGCACGAGATCTTCCAGTTTCAAATAGAAGATCCTCTGCAATCCCTGCACGCTCAACGATCGCAATTCGGGTAATTTGCCCAACAGGCGACTGAAATAATGGGCCTTCCGTTGCGCCTCGGCATTGTACGTAACGTGATCACGTAGCGACGAGATGATCTTCATTTGCAGTTGTTCAACACGATGCGGCTCTTTCAAACCGTGCCGATCTGCGAACAATCCAACAATTAATTGATTATGATATTTGAGTAGACTCATGGTCGTTACGATTTTAAATAAATTATTTGTAAAGATAGACAGTGGGGTGGTTGGTGGATTAAATTGGAATCACGCACACGTTTATTGCCTATCGTGATCCAATTCGATTTTCAATTAATTCTCAAATATCATTGTCCGAGTTTCAAGATGAATTATTTATAAACTTCGACCTTAATTTGGTGGAAATAATAATAATAATGAATTATACAACTTACCGGTGATGAGGGTGAGGGCGCACAGGCAGGCAAATGCTGAAATATCAATTTCCATTGCTAAGAGACTATTGCAAAATTCCATAATGGCATGCAACCAATCCCCAAATGATCGCTGACACTGTTGCTTATCTAACACAACACCATTACAAAATGTTAATTTCGTATCATTAGGATGTGTTCTATATGCTAAACGTAAAACGAATAATTCTAATGAGGCTGATTGGAATAATAATTCCCTATCATCATGGCACAATTCTTGAAAGCCAGGAATCTTATCAGCGAAATTCTTAATGACATCAACCGATGTTGTCAACAATGTGTAGAATTGTTGGATCTTCTCCGCCTCCGATATAACCGGTTCAATTGGACTCGGCTCCATATATTGCGAATAATCCAAATTGGCCAGATCCGGTGTTGTATCAACATGCGCCCGTACCAAAGCCGTTATCAATGAAACTGGCGGACTTGGTGGCGATTCTTGTGGTGATTTCGGTTTCGATGGTAAACGGCCACGGCGCCCTTTCAAACTGTCCGTTCGTACAACCTCCTTCACCATACCGACAGCTAGACATTTTTGAAAACGACAAAACTGACAACGATTACGCCGCCGTTTATCAACCGGACAATTCTTGTCGGCCAAACAAACGTATTTCGATCCCTTCTGGACGGTGCGTTTGAAGAAACCTTTGCAGCCCTCACAGGTACGTACACCGTAATGTTGACAGGCTGCTGTATCACCACAAACGGCGCATAATTGCGATGGTGATGGTGGTGTTGGGCCTTTGGATTGCGCCTCACCACTACCACCGCCACCTGGTGAACTGGCCGCCGATGAGCAGGCTGATGGGGCGGCTGTTGTCATCCGTAATTTGGGACTTTCGCTGCTACTTGTCGATTCGGAACGTTGTAATGGTAACGATGCTCGCCTTTGTCGGGAACTTAATGCTGTACTAGCATGGATTTCAGTTGTATTTTGATACGATGGCAACGAATAGGATTCTTGTGCGATCAACGATTCAAATCCTGGACTGCATTGTTGCGGCGGTGGATAATACGGACTGGCAGCTGTGTATTGTAATTGTTGATAATCGTATGGGTGTGTTGTTGTTGTTGTTATATGGTGTGGCGTTGATGGGTGATGGTGGTGGTGGTGGTGGTGGTGATAAGAGACATTGAAGCATTCTTCATCCATCTTGAATGGTGGCGGTTGTGGTGCGTTCGATGCTGGCGTTGTTGTTGTTGATGATGATGACGGCGATGATGAGGCTTGTGGTGGTGGTGGATTATAGCGGACTGAATAAGTTTCTTGAAAACTGGGCAATGGTGCCGGCGAGGCTGGTTGTGATTGTAAAGCTACTTCAGCAAATGGATCGAGATCTTCTGCCGGTAGGACACTGCTGGGATCGTCGGTGAATGGCGCCGTCAGCAGGTCCGCAAAACTGCTCGAGCCAAACGTGGTCTGAAAAAATAGAAAACACAAATTCACCGTAAATAGACTGGACCGATAAATAGATCGACGCGTATCGATCGATTCAAACTAATTTTAACCGAATTAATGGTCGGGTGCCAATCCGTTTCGAAAAAATTCCCAACACTTTTCTACAAAATAATGACACCGTCTGACTTGATTTGAGAACATTCATTTATGGGGAAGGCTGTTTGTCATTATCGTTTGTTCATATAAACCATGAAGAGGCGTGGCCTTCTACTACTGTTTCATTGGTAGAGTGGTTCACATGCGTCGCCTGGCTTCTAAAAGGGCGTCGCGACGCTCAATATGGCGATCTTTATACCACTGCTAAATGGACGATTTATAACAATTTATATAATCCGGAAATTGTCACACTATTGAAAATAATTCAAAATAGATCTAGTTTAGATTTATTTATAACGGTAGCACGCAATTGATTGCGATTATGGGGATCAGTGAGCCACGCACCAAGAATCTGAAGGCTGTTGTGCACCGCATACCAAGTCCGCAAATCGTTTCCGTCGCTCAACTTATTATCAATAGAAATATTTTACAATTAATCTAATTTTATATTTATGCTACAGCAACTACCTATTTATAGTATCTACATACGTACAGACATAGATGGCAACTAGTTTTATTTTATAATACGCAAACCATTCACTACTAGAATAATCGCCCGCCTCTTTCACATATCTAGTCCAATCCAAGAACAAATCCCACAACATAATCCAGTCCTCTCTAATTAGTGCAAACATAAAACACATGCAAGTAACAAGTAATTAATAAACGCATAGTTGCCATGCAAGATCGCACATAAATACCTGAAGACTTTCACAGGATCGATAATCGTTTGGTTGTATCGAAAGACAAATTTCCAACAAGACTCGCAACTGTGGGCGAGCTCTTATAATCGGAAAATTAGCAATTCTTGTCGATGGAATACAAAAAACGCTACAGTCTCTAAGAGTAGCCATTAGATTCATTAAAAATTCAAATTAACTTTGGAAATTTATCGCGAAACTCATAACCGATTATAAAGAAATTTTAATTAGTAGAAGAGTGACAATTTCACAAATTCGATTAGAATTCGAACGAATTTTTCTTCCATTGCAAATCAGCCGTTGGTTATAATTAATTAGCATTAAAAATCGATGGTCGTAAATTAGGCAAATTGGCGATTTTTTTTGCGGAAGTCTTTCACTCTTATGCTAATACGATTGCATAAAGTCTAATTGTGGTCGTTTAAGAGATTTCTAAAAGAGTCCCAAAACGATTATAGAGAAATTCCTCTATTGTTCCATCTAGTAATTTTTCTAATCAATGTTAATAGATGAGCGGTATCTATCAAAGTTTCACGTAAATTCAATAAAAGCAATCGATTTTCATAATTTGTATGTAATCAAATATGATGAAAAAAACTACTTATTTATATAAATCTCATCTCTATTATAATCTATTGATTTGTTCGATTAACTTAACGATTAAGTAAGTTCGTGGTTGGTAGTTGGATAATTACACTACATGACCATCACGTGTAATTACTAATTATCTTCTACTTTGCGCAACTACAATAGCAACAAGCAATCAACAAATACAGGTAGCGGCAGTGTCTAATTTAGCGACAATCGGTTTTGTGTTCTACTACCGTTGAAATCAACTAATTGGCTTGGAGACTGCACAACACCAATTGAGGAACAACAACATGATAATCAATTCTATGAACAGCCGTTACAACAGCATTTATTAAGAAATATAATCGGGAAGTAGTGATAATAAGTCACAATTGGCCCATCAAGATAATGCGAGTAACACGATATTTTGTTATTGAGAACAGATGGAATTTGATACCTGTGTCTGGAGCAGGAGCATACTTGACTGAGGGCTATTTGGGGCGGAAGGCTGCGCGCTCGCCGCCACCAATGGGGCAGTAGATACGTCGCCCTGGACTAACACTGTGCCTGTAACAAACAAACCTTTTTAGAAGAATATACACCGATTTAACATGCAAATATTGCCAAAATATTACCATTAGCATTAGTGGCAAGCATTATTTAGAAAACGAACACAAATTCCCAACACCATTGACAAGTCTTATCACCACCGATGGCATTGTTGGTAGTTTCTCGATCACAACACGAATAACAACGTCAAATATGCCCGATTATATATGCCCAGTTGTTTATATAGAAAACCAGGTTGGTGGTGGAGGGAGACTGTTTTTAATAGAAAATTCCCAACCCTATGATGATATGATAGTTGTCTCTAGAGACTGTAGAATCGGTGATATTTACAGCCCCTCTTGTAATCAGGACAACCGGGCGGGTTATGGCCCGTGACGTTCGCTTTTTATTACGGCGTCGCCATATTAATAGAAGAGAAAAAACGACAGCAAGCATATTGCCTATGATTTTATTATAACAGTTCCACTTTTATGACAACAATGTCCTGATTATTCCCGATAATAACTGGCACAACAAAACTTTATTATCGAAGAGAGAATTAATGGATATGATTCCTTCCTGATTGGGGATTATTTTGTGATTGATGACAATATTACAAGGAAATTTCAAGATAATCATCGTGTTGATTATAAGAATGCTGTCTCATGTAATCCGCTTATAGGTATGATAATTGCAACTAGCTCGGAGAATTGTTGTTATTAGGGCATTGCTTTTCTTAACGTAATTGAATTAATTTTTACCAAGATGAAATCAACCGATTACCACCCAGATGAAAACAGGGAAGTTGAAACGGACCACCTCGGGCTAAAACTAGGCTAGCTAGGCTAGTGCAAGAGAGTACCAACTTGTGAACGTTTATAAACTGATGTGGGTGTGTATTATAAATTACACAGTTTCTCGTGAACACAACACAAGTCGTGTAAAAAATAGCGCCCCGTTTCTTTGTTTAATCTATTGAGACCCTTTCACATATATCCGTCTTTAATTAAATCATCGAGTTTATCATCTAAACGATTGAGTATCCGAAAACAAAATCAATTACCGGCTGTAAGGCAGAATTTTAAATAAACCAACAATTTAGATTGTGGATAGTGGACGATAACACGCAAACCCCATTGATGTAGAAAAAATTCTCCCATGCACAATAATTTAAAAATATTGTGCAAGTATACACATCATCATCATCAACATGATCGTATAAAAAAAGAAACAACAATCATCACACGTACCGCATATGGAAATCTCTAAACTTTCTTCTATCATGTTGTTGTTGATGATGACTCGCACAAGTTGAGTTATTAATTATGACTTTGCGCTTCTTACATAATTGCAAATACATCACGATAGATCACTGTTAACTACATAGTTAATGAAGTTTTCCAATTGATTCTGTTAACAGTGGAATTTTCTATATTCTAATCCATCTAACTGATCGAATCTAATATTTATAGATTGATATGGGAGAATTCGATCGATTTGTTTTGAATGCGTACAAGAAAGTTGATTTTCTAAAATTTTTCTATTTGGCAAACTATCATTATCGTTCGGTTCGTAGTATAGAAGCCATCATCTTCGTCTTGTGCGATTGTGTCTATACACTTTCACCACGCTCGAGGCTCTAAGTTATTATTCGGTACCGATTCAACAACCACAACAACAACAATAAGAATATCTCAACTGCCATTATATTCTAATCGTTGACAAAGAGAATTCCTCCTTGAACGGAGAATTTATTTACAATTTCTTTGTCTCAACAATTAAATTCCGTAGTTATGTGTAGAAATGAAATTAGAAACGATTAAGATTGAATAAAATGGCTAAGGACAGTAGAGCTGCCGGTTTTATTGAAGACTTGACAGGCCAGTCCTAGACATAAATTCTGATTATAGTTCGCGTATTAAATGCATGTATGCAAATAAAAGTGGGCGTGTATTATATGTATAGCTAGGTAATTGTTTAAGTAATTCCGTTAGATTTGCGAGCAGATATATATCCTCGAAATACATCGTGGGAACACTTTCTATCCGATAATCAATTTGTTGTTTGTAAAGAGAATGGGCAGAATCTGGTACAAATAAATAAACACACAAACGGACGACGAGACTTAATAAATAAATTAAAAAAAAATCAATAACTACAAAACGACTTCTTTTTCAACAGTTAGGTACCTGCATGTTTATAAAATAATCCATTACAGTTATAAACGGCAATTTTGAATCAATTACATTTAGTACGGCTATTAATCAAAGCGATTACAATTACAAATCGGCCAAATTTGGCCGCCCGTTAGCAAGCATCACCGAATAAAACGGTACACTAATAAAATAACAACAACAATAAAAAAAAAAATCAACAAAAATAACGTATGCATTAAGACGAATCAAGGTAATTATGCAATCACTTAATTGGCAAAGTCCAATTAAGAACAACACAATTAAATCGAAAAAAACGTTTATCTCTTTCAAGTTCTCTCAGTCGAAGAGTTTCGACAAAAACAAGAAACTAAATTTTAAGAGTTGATGGTGCTGTTGATTATGTGACGTAAAATTCAAAACCAGTTACATCAGTTTCGTTTTGTTTGGCTTATTTTGGAAAAGACCCCGTTGTCGAGTTGTTGGTAATGTAAATCGGGTCACGATAAAAAAATGCAATAATTAGCAAAAATATTCGCCCGCTTTTTACTCGCTACAATTGATGATGAAAGCGAGAGTGTTAGAGTGGTAATATTGCACAGATTCGAGTCGATTGAAGAGCGATTTCATAGATCGTCTCTCTATAGAGGTGAGTTTTGTAAAGCCATCATTGCACAACAACAACTTTTATGTATTATTTGTACGAAATCAATTACTCGCACATTGGGCGTTATAAATATTTCAAACACACCTCGAAAGCTGATAAAAATAATCAAAAATAAAATTCAACAATGATTTAATTGTAATACATCGATTTGCATTGCCTACCATTATAAACAAATAGGAATACAAATAGAGAAAAAAACACGAACAAAGAAACATGCCTATCTTACGCTCAATTAATCATCGGCTTATTAAACGATGATTTTAGAGATTCTCTTAGATTTACCGGGAATCGTTAATTCGTTCGTCACGAATTTCGATAATTGAAGACTGACAATTCATACCGAATCAACTCCTACGATTTTTTCTCAATTTCGGTAATGTTTGCAATATTGAGACAAAGCTTTTTTATCGTTAGAATTGCGCAAAATATGAATATAATGATAAATCGGTACAACATATTTGCAAACATCTTTTCACTCTGGCGCGAAAATTGTACGTTTATTCTCCAATTCCCGGGCTTTTTACTAACATCAACATTACTAATGATTAATGATAATTAGACATGTAAAATCCGCAATAATCCTACGTTCTTATATAACTAATCTGAAGAGATATAGCCTGTAGTAGCTATTTAAAAATATGATAAACGACCGAATATAGGCGCTAATAATCCGATTACAGTCTACCCGGTTTCTTCAATTTGTAAATGCAGACTAATATGTTGTCTTAACGATTATTTCAACGACACTACCCGTTTGGTTCGACTTCTTACATAGTTGTTAATTCATCAACATCTACAATAAATCACAAATGTTGTTACAAGATTTCTTTTAGTTCTATCTAATGTGTATCCAATCAAGCATGAACAACCGTTGTCTCTGCTACAACGATTGTCTTATACACATTGGAATTATTAAGATTTCTATTCGAAATAACCTTCGACCTGGCAGTAATTTGTCATAATTACGAAAAAATATCGATTTTTATCGTAAAAATCCGCATATCAACACCCTACAACCTACACTATTTCAATTGGCGATTCAACGAAAAGAAGCAATCATTTAGTACATCATCATCATCGAATAGAGAAGGGTATCAAAGTAGGACATTCGCATATATGCGATATTTAATTATGGCCGATGGCTACTTGCAGTAACAGCTATTTTTTCACGTCGTCTTCTTCCACACCATCAAATCATTTCGGTGAAATTTGCATAATATCAAGGACCTGTGTACCAATCAATATCTTTCTATTTCTCGATCTTGTTTACCAAATTAACAATCTTCATTTGAACTAATTAGCACATCAATAAATAAAAATAGATTTGTTTTACATAAAATTCCAGTTAGCACAGAGACTAGGGAGAGAATTATTGCAATTGTCGATAAATTTCCAACAGATAAAACAGGTGTTCGACTATTATTTACATTTGTTTTATTGCCACTGGAATATTTCAATGTAATTAGTCAATTAGAGGAATCGACGTTCTGTTGTCGTTATAATTATTACAATTATCACTTTTATTTATGGCTAGTTATGATTGATAAAAGCGTCTAAAATCAATAAAATACGTGTCCAATTTATGATAAAATAAAGGAAAATCAAACGGCACTTGTATCGAATACAATGCAACATGACGTAATTTCACTTCAATATACATACAAAACAGGTAGAATGAAAGTAATAATCATTTTTAACTACAAAACGTTGATTTTTCTCGAAGAATAATAAAACCATGTTGATTTTATTTTGATTTATCCGTCATTTAAGCTAATCACGCATGCATTTATAACTGCACGCAATGTTGTTGTATTGAGACAACTTGTAAATAAATAAAAGGAAGCAGGATTTGAAATATTAATTAATTAATTAATTTATCAATCAATAGAATTCGACTAATCTGAATGATGTTTGTTAAAATAATCAAATCGACAATAAATAATTGAATGGAATATTATGAATGTGTGCAGTTATTTATAATTTGCGAAACACCAATTATGTCATTATTTATTTATAATTTTAACAGATTTCTATACACATACAGGTACAGTGAAGATTTATTTATACGAATTCGATTGATCACAAATCCGGAATTCCTACATAATGTAAATGAAGCCAAATCAAAAATTAAACAATGTTGTTGTTGTATTTTTTTAGTTGAAAGAATATCCACATTTCTTATAATTATTCCGTTATAGTTTTTGAATAATTCATTGGGATCCATAAATATTTATAACAAATAACAGTTTGGAATAAATAGCTTCATAGATAACGAGAAGTTTTCTTTATTATTACTATTTTTTTCCTATTTTCTCAATAATAAAAATAGAAAAAATCAGTAACCAGTTATGTCCTCAGTAATATATTAATAATAAAATTACTAATCTAGATTGCAGATTAGTGTTATCGTTATTATTGCTATTATTATGGAAATTTCAAATTGTGGCGGTAATTTATTTAAGAGAGAGAAAATCCATAATTTTATGGTTGTTAATCGCAGAAGAAATTGAAAATTCTGTTTGGAAACACGACCAGAAGCTCCCATAATGAATAATTGAACAGTTTAGTGATCTTGAAAGCGTTGTAACTGCAAGAAGACGACCTCGAAACTATTATATCAGAATGAGGAAATATACGAGAGTTATCTAGAAAAAATATCGAAAAAAATAAATAAGAAATGAGAATTTTGCGTAATCGGGAAGAATTTGAAATTTCAGTACGATGACAAAACTGTATGCATCTTAGAAAATTATACAGCAACAAAAAACGACAATTTTTCAATCGATAATCTTGCGAAACGGCGGAGATTTCAACGGTAAGTCAGCCAACGAACCGGTCGGATTTTGGCGACATTGTCGCCAGATTTGTCACATGAATACGGCTCGGAAACACCGAAAACCTTTCAATCTTGTTTCTTTTTCAGTGCAATTTCTCTCACTATCTATCCTGTCGTTCATGCATTGTAGGATTGTGTGTGAGTTACACCTTGAGATATTTTAATCCGAACGGTGTTAAAATAGTCGAAGGAGGGGACAGGCGCAAACTTGCAACATACAGCTGATTAATTCAGTTTGAGCTAGATTTATGTTCGGTCCCAATTCCCAACGTAGCGGAGGTTTCAAATTTCGCCAATACTCATTTCGGCAGATTCCTCACGAACTGACCAACAACAAAATTGCCCAACAATTTCGTCATTCGAATTTCTTCCAAAATCAAATTTTCTTTCGGTTTCCACATACTTAGTGTTTTAGTTTTTTTTTCTTCATCACATTTACAATTTGTAATGTTCAAAAACATTGGGAATTTATCGACGAATTTATGTCTTGACACGAGGTCGACTACTACTACGATCAAATTTGTTAATTGAAGAGTTTGTTGTCCTAGATTTTCCATTTTCTCTCTCTTTCGTGTATTTTTCAACTGGTGGATGATTGATAGAGTCGACCTCTTTTAAAATTGATCAATCCTGGTAGTTTTTAAAGAAGACTATTCCCTTTCCGTTTCTTCGCCGTTTATTTTTTACGTTTTTTTTTTTTTGAATTAATTGACCTTGATGTAAAATTACTATTGAAAACTTGTTCTCTTATACCAATTCCTGCCATATCGAATAAATTATCTCGATATGGTCAACAATCTCGGTCTCGATTAACTAATTATTATATCAATAGTAGGTATACAGGTAAGTATTGTATTTACTAGTTCAATAACGGGGCAGAAATTGATTTAATTGCTAAATTGAAGTGTTGCTCTCTACGTACCTACATATAGGAACTAGATGGTCCTAAAATTTCGGCGTGGGCGAGTTATTTGAATTAAGACAAGGGTGGTAATGCGCATTTGGAGATTGTAGCCGGGGTGGTAAATAAAATTGAAGAGAGAACCGGTCGATTGTTTATCCGTGGCTCTTTGGCTCGCAGGCAAACCAACAGACTGTATAAACTCTGACACCAACGCTTCGTATAAGTAATATAGAAATACACTTTCAATTTCGAAAATATTTCCATCGCCGAAACAGAGAGAGAGACTGTTGTTATATTGGAGAGATGAAGATTGTTAAATTGCATATTGCAGTGTTTCGCAATATGAAAAAGAAATCTATGTCCTAACACTCTCAGAGAACGTTACATAAACACTCATAATCTTTTTTCAATTCGAAGATGATATCTTGATTTATTTTTATCATTAAATTCAACTATTAAATTAACATTCATAGTGATGATCATTTACTCTCTCTTTCTTTCTTTCTCATCTTCCACGTCTCTCTTATGATAATTAGCATTAAATCTCAATTTTTTTGTACCCATAACTACCGGTTCTTCGGTAATTAAAGTGCATTTGATTGTAAATTGTGTCGACTTTGTTTGCATAAAACATAACGATTTATCGTCCCGACATATATCCAGTCATTTTCCTTGAAAAATACCTGGCTATACTGTACGTATAGTAGATTATTTGACCTCTGTGTCAAACACCTCCGGCCAAGTTTCAAATCTACGATAAACTAAAATTACAATTTAATATTCAAATGAAATCAAGAATCGAAGACGGGAAAAACGAGAAATTTCGCTTTCAATACGAGTTTACGATGTTTGCGAATATTGCAGACAGGTAGCACGCAGTCATAGTCGTTGTCCTCTTGTACCAATGTTGAGTGCCTCTGTTGTAAAACGCGCCAGAATCAAATTTACGACTTAACAAGTAGCGAATACCAAATAGGATGTTTATCGTTGAATCAATGGAGATAAACGATTATTCCACCTGACTTGATATAAATTTAGACAAGATGCGTGTGTGCTTGTTGATGACAACAGATGGCGTCACGACCAAATATTCGATCTGAGAAAAGCACAAAGCTCGACAAAATCGAAGAAATTCCCTATTGCATCATCACGTGATAACTATCATTAGACCAAAATAACTCCAAATCTATAATAGTGATGATAATGGCAAACGAGGGAGAATAAAACCGTTTCGATAGCACGCAACGGAGGCGTCTTTCCGGATCGATGGAACTCAGCTGGTGCTTTACAATGTAACCCGACAATATCGTCAGAATTTCCACGTTGCTTATACGTCATCGTTTTATCAATGACGTTCCTTTTAAATAATCAATAGTACCCTCTTCATTGGCAAATCATATGATAGAAATAGAATGTACGTAGACGCGCGGTTTGTTCTTTTATTTTGTTGTGGGCGATGTTTTTCGTTATTTTTTTTTTTCTAATTTTATACCTTAGAGGTCGCAAGAGAAATCGCTGTTTTTATGATCGATTAAAATTCATCAATAATGATTGTTCTTAATAGAGAAAGAAACGTTTGATTTTTGTTATTAAACTGACTGTTTTCCAGTTGTGAAAATCTCGATTGATCCTATTTTAAATTTCCTATTCGAATTGTATTTTTATGATAAAAGAGGCGCAACAGTAGGCCGAAATTGTTGCCTCTTCGGTGGTTTATTGTCAACCAGATATTATGTCATATTTATTGGTTTTTCCTACCGCAATATTATACCGTTGTTTATACTGAATGTGTCAAATGAGAACCCACACATACACACACAAATACCATCGCGTTACAATAAGTACAACAACAAATAATGTCTGATGTCAGTATTTACTAACTGCGTCCGTGGTGAGCTAGTCAACTGTCCACCTACACTTCTTTTTTATTATCGAAAGAAAAAAATCAAAAACCAAGCCTATCCTTAAATGTTTTTGACTCAAATTAAAGGCAAACTATATGTAGGTATAGTAGAATACGTACCGGGATTGTTCAAATTTAAGGGCGAATTGTAACACAACCCACTTAAAACTAGACCAAATTCAGAACTATACCACAAAACTTTCTCTATAGAATCCTAGCACTAGCGCAATATTGAAGTGAAATAAGTAACTCTATTTTACAATTGTGTTGAAGAGAGATAATCTACGAAATGATGACGTCACCAAATCGATGGTTTCCATCATGACGTCATTGTAGAGATGATAATGACGTCAATTGTGACGTATGATTGTTTGAAGTGCGGCGCGACGCTTGTCCTATTAATAAAATATCTCACCGTACAGATTCGCTCTCTATTGACGTATTATTATCATTATTATCATCATCCTTCAATAATTCGCGATTTATTAATTTCAAGTCATTTGGATCAAATGACTTGAAAATTGGCCAACAAATCGGGGCAATCTCGTGAATTTTCACGTGAATTGTGTGTTTTTCTTTGTCGCTCTTTCGATGGATATTAAGGGTTTTTGGCACAATGCCCCTGTTTAATTGACTGCAATCTAGCGAAAGTTGCGCTTGTCTAATTGTCTAATTTAACAACAGTAGAGCGCGTGAATCGATGACTCAGATTTGGTCGTTTACGTTTTAAATTTATCCACGATTAAATTCGAAATTATCGATGGGAAAAACACGAAATTATAACTTTCAAATAATTGCCGGTATAGTCGGCAAATAATTATTGAGATCGGTTTTAATATGGGATAAATCTGTCAATTAGTCATTATTTAATGCGAGCACACCTGTAGTTGTTGTGCGGATAAAATTTTAATAAGATTACAACTATTATGTTTTTGAAATGGAAACATGTTGCGGTTTCCACCATCAAATAGGGGAAAGTTTCCTCGATTTTACCCAATTCGATTTAGCGAAATTTCCAAACGTACAAAGATATCGTCTTTCAATTAGTTGGCTTTACTCAATCATTTATAAATACTTATGATTGTTAGCGATTTGTTAAGTAATCATCGGTTAGGAACAAAAAAATCTATAATTCCCAGATTTATTGTTCGATAATTAGTTTTAATTAGTAGGGGTGATTAGTGAAGCGTTAGTTACAAAATTCTTGTATCAATTTACGTACACTTATTCTGAAGATGGCAATTAAAAGCGGGCGTATTGTTGTTGTTGGAATCGGTGTGCGGTGCACTATTATAATGTTGTCGTCGTTGTTGTTGTTGTTGTAATCTTTCGTAGTGATGATGATGATGATGATGATGTCTTAATGTTGATGGAGGGCCTGAGCGCATCTCGTAACGGTTGCATTGCAATCCTCTAAACTAGCCACTCTAGTCCACATGCAAGAAACTCAAAATATGGATGGACACATTCATAAATGATAATTATTAATGATGATTATTATGATGACAAATAGAGATAAACAAAAACCAAACACAGGAGAATAATAGGAATGCAACAATATTTGATTTGGTTCTTATGTTTTTCTATACAACAACATCAAAATTAATGGGTGTTGAATGGCCGGTTAATTAGCTACCGGATATATTTTGTGTGTGTTGTTTTGAAAGGTAACTAGAGGATGACAACATCCAACAAGTAGAGATGATCACCTGGCGAATCCCGGAGCGACGATAATAACTCCGGCGAGTTGGATGTTGAGCGCGCGCCTTCTTTTTTATCAAACGAATCCACTTCGAATAATAAGAATGTCCTCATCAAAGCGATTTTCCCAATAAATGATTCTTCATTTAAATTAACAACACAACAGCACTTTTGGAGGGAAACTTTTTACAAAACAAAGAAACAACACCTCGACAAAAACACACGAATCTTGTCGGTTATTTCTTTACCTAATTTAAACACACAGCACCCTTGTATTGTCGATATGAATGATAAGAATAACGGTCCGAACTGTGTTATTTCTTTAAAAATAGATTTCAATTGCCCGTATAGACAAACTTTTGTTATTTATTTGATTATGTCCTGATGCTGACGAGGAACGCACGCGACTGTGTTCTCAACCAGCCGCCGTCACTCTATATCCCTGCCACTCTCAATCGGCCCATTATAAAACTGCTGTTCGCGTTCCTATTCTGACGTCATTACTGCAATGATGTCACTGGAGATCGATCGATCCGACTAGCGCAGCCGTCCCGACACTATTCATCCCTTTATATTATAAATACCCTATCCCGCACCCTACACTAGTGACGTCATCTAACTCTACATCATTGTTATTGCGTCATTGTCGAACGTCTAGTTCGTTGCGTCTTTCGTCTATCCAATATTTATTAGTAACAAGTATCTGCAAATGAACAAATAGATTACAACCCTTTGTCGAATTTTATAATTGAAAATTGATGATTTTTAATTTGATTATAGACAGGGAAAGTTATTTTTGTATCTACAGTCGAAATATTCGATCGTCTTATTCGTTGTTCCCGATTTTCTTTCAAAATACTGAATTTTCACATAACCCATTGTATAACAATAAATTGTATAAGACATGTATTTATAGCCCGAGTTCACTCAATTTAACACCCTTATGTGTTCGGCTATTGTTCGTATTACCTCATTTTCTATATAGAAATAAGAGTTTTTACGTAATTAGAAACCTAAGAGACCCTATAGCTTTAATTTTCTATGAATTTTTCAATTATTAAATTACCAAAAATTAGAGCAAAATAACAGAAAACGAACGTATTCATTACAGTTACTCCCCATATTTGCGTTAGATTGGTGGAGAACTTTTCATCATTCTTACAATCATCAAAATCTTCTTACACGTGCCAGTGTAGGCGTAAAATAATAGTAGGTATGTATATTGAAAAATAAGTTTCAGAAGTCCATAATT